>JASANB010000105.1:0-44309 GCA_030248155.1 Sabatieria punctata | reverse complement strand
CACAGCCACCTGTATACGCTGCTAACACAATAAACTCCTCATCACTGCCAGTCACCAATGCACACTGCGATTCCCGTGTCCATAGAACAGCTGTGTAACGTTCAATGCAATTGTTCTATCGGTTCTATTATGGTCAGAGATACTGTAGTAGAGTCCATCCGGGTATGTAGCCGGTCAACCGGCCCAACTCGGATGGGTTCTGTCTCTGATGTAGTGTTGTTATGACTACTAGTCAAAGTCAAAGTCATAGTTAATACTTTTGTGATATCGCAGTCAAACGGACAGGTAGTCAAAGTCAAAGTTTGACTACCTTCGTTACCATAAATACGTAGTCAAACGAAGACCAGGTAGTCAAACCATTTGACTATGACTACGTTTTGTTATAAGCAGCAGGCTTTTCAAGCATATTTTTCACATTTTTAAAGGTTCGCAACTAAATATTTTATAAATTTGTTTCACTTTTTGCTGTTTAGAAGACAAACAACCCTTTTCTCTAAAATTGTGAACTGATAACAGGTGTCAGTCAGCAAACCTCTGCTTGATGCAAGGCAAATTCTAGACTTTCGTCAGAGTGAAAATTATGGCATACAGTACAATACCTCTCTTATGGAGATGGAGCAAAGAAGAACAAGAGAAAAACAAAGAACTACTTTGATTTTACACCAAACTAAAGTGGGTATTTGTCTATTTTTGCGGTGTCTTTCCGAAAGATGTTTTTTTACATTGAAACTTTTGAAAATTAAACAATTCTAGGTTAATTTTTAGGAGTTACTATACTGTATATTTCAAAGTAAACAAATTTCGTAATAAATCGGATTCCTACTACTGCTAAGGGCTATTGGAGGCTTTACTGGTGACACAGAAACTCGGTTTACTTCGATACTAAAGTATCATTAGCCGAAGCAGTAGGAATCTGCTTTATTATGAAATGCAACGGAATCGCTCTTGTTCTTTGCCAAAATCTGCTTCGATTTGCAAGGCAAATATCTCAAGAACTAAACTGTGAATCTCAATAAAAATTGCACCAATCTTTGAAGAATTTATCAATCTTTCATTCAAAAAAGGATTCATTCAAATCGGTTGAGATTCATGGTTACAAAAGTGAAAAATCTGCTGGCTTGTTTTTTTGGTGTACCCTGTACATTATTTCTTTTTTTAATAAAAGAAATTTGTAATACGCAAACAAAACGCACCGCTAAAAACTCGAAAACCGTGTATCTTCTGCATACATGCATTATCTGGGGTGTTCCCTATTTTGTGTCCCCTCCACCTGTTTGGTTGATTTACTAATTTCCATGTGAATTACAGGGTGTGCCAAAAAAAACAACCCAGCAGATTTTTCGCTGTAGCAACCACAAATCTCAACCGATTTGAATGAATCCTTTTTTAAATGAAAGATAAATAAATTCTTAAAAGATTGCTGAAATTTTTATTAATGTACTCTGCTTAGTTCCTGAGATATTGGCTCTCAAAGTCAAAACAGTGATTTTGGCAGTGAACAAGAGGGATATTTTTATTATTCTGCACTTCGTAATAAAACGGATTCCTGTTACTGCCAAAGGCTGTTGGAGGCTTTACTGGTGACACAGAAACTCGGTTTACTTCAACACTAAAGCATCATTAGCCCCAGCAGCAGGAATCTGCTTTATTATGAAATGCAACGGAATGGCTCTTGTTCTTTGCCAAAATCTGTTTCGACTTAGAAGCCAAATATCTCAAGAACTAAACTGTGAATCTCAATGAAAATTGCACCAATCTCTGAAGAATTAATCAGTCTTTCATTCAAAAAAGGGTTCATTCAAATCGGTTCAGATTCATTGTTGCAAAAGTAAAAAATCTGCTTGGTTGTTCTTTATCACTCTTGTTCATTGCCAAAATCTCTGTTTTGCCTTTGAGTACAAATATCTCAGGAACTAAGCAGGCTATCTTAATAAACGGTACATCAGTCTTTCAAGAATATTTATCTTTCATTTAAAAAAGGATTCATTCAAATCGGTCGAGATTTGCGATTGCTACAGCAAAAACTCTGCTGGGTTGTTTTTTTTGACACACCCTGTATATTCCTGTTCTCTTTTTTCTCTTCTCTACACGAATCCGGCGGGCGAGCCACCTATTGCAGGGCGTTTCACTCAGTAAACAACTCAGTAAATCATCGACATCGAGTATCTAGTTTGCCGATACTTTGTTGTTTACTTGTTACAGTTGTTACTTGCAGAGATGTTTGTTGCTGATGCTTCTGGAGCTTTCATCAACAAACGTTTTTTTGCATTTGTCCTGCGATTTGCATACAAATTTAGCATTATCAGTCAGGAGCGGAGAGCATATTTTAATCAAGAGCTGAAGCTCATATTTGTTCGGATTCAACGAACTCAGACTTCATTAGTAATATCGTTCTCAGGCGAGATTTGTTGTTGACAAGGTGGAAAACACATCAGCCAGCCTGCTGAACCAAGGGTGCAACGTTAATCGATGGCCAACGAAACGTCGCCAGCCATGTTAGTGGCAAGTTTGGCGTCCGCCTCACTCATGTCACTGGAAGGCATCCTACTTGTAGCTAGCAATTTGTTACTAACTGTCACCATTCTCTATCAAAAATATCTGAGAGATCGGAAAGAGTTCATTGTTATCTTTGGTGTTGCCGTAGGTGATGCTTTATTCGGTCTCGCCTTTATAACGATGGGCTCATTCAACCTCTACCATAACATAGTTGAAGGAGTAATCGACCATTTCACTAGTAGGCAGTGTTTACTGAGAGTCTATATCTTGCTGTATATAATTAGCATGCTGGTTCAGGCTTTAACTTTGTTACTGCAAAGCATAGACAGACTGATGGCTATAAAATTGCCTCTCTTTCATTTTGGTCTAACAACCTACTACGTTTGGCGAACTCTGGCACTGATACTAATCTTCAGTTCCATTCAATCTGTTCTCTTGGTATCGATTAGTTTGCCTCACGTCCGACTGTTCGTTAGTCTGCGTTGCTCACCAGTAGACGCATTGAGCAGCAAAGCTTTCCGAATTTGGGCTCTTTTTCAAGGTTTAGCCACTGTTTCTTCGATTCTAGTTTTCGGCCTGGCTATGCTGTATTACAGAAAGCACATGAATACGATAATCCCAAGTACAAATCGTGAAAAAGCACAGCACTTGAAAAATCAGAGAAACGTTACAGTTTCTATGGCTATTTCATGCATTTTTACTACTATTTTTCTCCTGTTGACTAGAGCTGTGCTTCTGTTTACTTTGAGGTTTGTGCAACCATCTGGTGGAAGAATGGTCTTTCGCGAGTTTGTTATAGTTTGCTACAGTGTGAATTCGCTATTGAATTTACTGATCTATTGGAAACGGCACAAAGAAATTAGACTTGGATGTAGGTATTTACTGCTCCTTAAGCAACTTCCCGCTAATTTCAATGCCAATGAAAACTTCAATTATGCCCGTTGACAGACAAGCGAGTGAGCGAACGAACGAACCGAACCGAACCGAACCAACCAACCAGCCACTGACTAAACAAAAAAACAAGCCAAGAAACAAACAAAAATGAACGAACAAACGAGTGAATGAACGAACGAATGACTGAATGAAGAAATGAACAATTGGCGTGTTTGTTTCCATAGATCAGTAAAATAAAGAGCCGGACACTAAACCAAGTCAGAAATAGTAGTAGGTATCAGTACTGTTTGTAATTTTTATTTTGTCTTCTGACTATATGTTAATTTATTATTACACTGTGCCCCTCCCTACATACTGTAAAACTTCTAATAATAACACTGCACTGCGTTATTTGTCTTCAAGCATGCTTTTGGGGTACTGTTGTTTGGTATTGGATTTTCTGAATGTGTACGTGTAAGTGTATACCTATCGAAGGGAATGTGGAGGCTTTACTAGTGGGACTTGCACACAACACAACGCACACTCTCACACAACCACTCGACAACTTGATACTACAAACAGTATCTGTTCTTGTTGCTGCCGTAGAACTGTGTGTACCAGTGAAGGCTGTTGGATCGGGGTTTCGGCGAGGTCGTGCAGACGGGAAGCAGAAGGGAGAGGCGTTGATCGAGCGGGTGAGACATTTGTAGTATTCGAGAGGTGAGTTTGAGGAAGCGGAAGAGGAATGGGAGACTGGAGCGGCCTTAGGCTTGCGTCGAGTCGAACGTCTAGGCGGTTGAGTGGATTTGGCCTTCGGCATGCTGGTTGGATGTACGAACGGGTTGAACGGATGGACGAGTGGTTGATGGTCGAACAGACGGATGAACAACGGACGGTTGGATGGAGAGCTTGAAGTTGTAGCGGTTGTAGTAGAAGTAGTCGTAGGAGGAACGCGGAGGTAGTAGGACACAACAACACAATGATGCTCCCGGGTCTCGGCACCAATGAAGGGAATGTGGAGGCTTTACTAGTGGGACTTGCACACAACACAACGCACACACTCAAACGCACACACTCACACAACCATTCGACAACTTGATACTACAAACACTCTAAGAATCACGCATTGCTTCAATATTTACTGTCAAATGTCTATGGTAATTTGTGTATACACATTCAACAAAACAATGTGTATATTTGTGTGTGTATTGTACTGAAAATGCAAATTTTTGTCCAGATTTTGAACCAGAAATGCCCGAAAGTCAAATTTCTCAAACTCCACTGCCTGAAGACAACAACAGCTTTAAAATTGAGTTATTTAGAACCATTTTAACGCTTTATGATGGTATCAACTGTTACTAGAGCAAAACATCAAAATTTTACTTTTCAACTTTTGCTGATCAAATACACATACACAAAAATACACATTTTCAGTGCTATTTGTGTATGGTAACCTGTATCGGAATTTTCAATGTGTATGTGTATGTGTACACACATTCAAAAAACAATGTGTATTTTTGGGTATGGTAAATGTGTGTATATACACAAACAACAGTATTTTGTGGACGCTAGCATTGGAGCATGCGCATGGCATGGTTAAAGCCAGGGATGTGAGGCATTTTCTTCCCATGTTTTTTCGGAAAAAACCGGTTTTTCCTAAGGGTCCGAAAAAAACATAAATCGTGGAAAGAAGCAAAAGCTAGAAAAAGCTAATTTGTTATTTTTCAGTTAAAAATGGACTTTTGCGATATACAGTGGGGTGCAAAAGTTTAACCGCACCTTGTTCTCCTCAAGAAAAACTGACTTTTCGCTGATTTGTTGGAGGTAATCGGTAAGTGTTATACACCGTTACGTAGCTTGAGATCGTACCCAAAAGGTGATGCAGACTGCGCTGCAATGGGTTGCGTTATGGTGAAGTTATATCCGGTCTAAGTCAATCTGTTAGAAAAAGGTTTAGCAAAAGTTTAAACGCACTTTAAAAATTCTACAAAATCTGACCAAACTTCTTTGAAACAACGATTGTAAGAATACCTAAATATTAATTAATGAACAACAGGACAACTTTGATGCTTTGGAATAATTCAGTCGCACTGTAACGCAATTAATCGTAACACATCTCATCATGGTGAAATTGGTCTGGTCTGTGTACAAAGTCTACAATTTGAATGGTTTTGAACTCTCTCAAACTTCCTATGGATGTGTAAAAGACTGAGACTGCTAATCAGGCTAAACAAACTGTGTTTATGATAACAGAACCATGAAAACAGAACATTTATTAATCAGATTAAGGTTGACAGATCATTACTGTTCCACATCTGCCACACTGAGGTTTAGTATCCTGGTCTTCTCGGTGTTTGAAATCGACTGCAACCAACAAACATAGGTTAACTCATATGGTTTTTACATGTACTATTGTTTCTCTTATGCAAAAATACCAGAACATGCCATTTAGGCACCTTACTCAGTTAACAACCCTATAACCAGCATACTGAATATCCAGTATCCGATCCGATCCGATCCGATCTGGCGGGGGGGTTGTACGATGTACAGCCCTATGATCAGACCTGCACGGTCCATTTCATTACCCCTGTTATCGTCATCTCGGACGTTTGCCCTTCTTTCACTGCCAAGCCACTCAAGCCATGCTGTTGGGCGCCAGGTACTAAGAGAGTGCCTGGCGTGGTGACGTCATGGTGCTGTCAGCTCCCAACGGCCGCCCGGCCAGTGGCACTAAACCGGTATAGGCCTTGTTGCTGGTTTCTCAGACAGCTCCTGGCGTCATTGATCTTCCCTCCAACGCGGCATGCTTTTTGGAGCGGCTTTCGGTGCAACGGCAGATCCAGTTGGTTCCCATTTTACCTACTCGCTGTAACCAGTTTTCGGTGGCCTGGGTGGAGCTTTATGCCGACGACCAACTCTTTGCGGCAAGAAACTTGCCCCGCCGAGTGGATGAGCGCACGACGTCGCGCACAGTGGCCATGTGGCCTAAACCACTACACCAACTGTGCCGGCGAATATCCAGTAATGATCAACAATAATCAACTGACGGCAACTGTGAGGATAGCTTGACCAGGAGACATCATCCCTGCTTCGAAAAACTTGGGTTTTTAATTGAAATGCATTGTGTGATCCCATGGATATGGAATCCATCATCTGTTCATTTTAAGATGACCTATGGCTGCTTCAGGAATGCTTCTGCCCTTGGCTTTGCCTTACACTGAATCTTGGCTCACTCATGTTTGACTATGATACTAAAGGTTTCAATTTTACTGTGTTCAGCTTCTCTGGCCTCTTAGGGCTTCTGCTGTCTTTGCTCATGCTATTTTTCTTAAAACCAGGCAGCTGAGTCAGATATGCACCTCATAAACCATAACAATGTGGCCATTACCTAGCAGATACACTACAATTATCTGGTTTGAGCCCATAATTAGCAACGTTTATGACTCGTAACTTCTGAAAAGTTTGAAATTCATGCATGCCAGACTTTCTAACATACACAAGATGTTAGTAAGTTTGATCTGTCAAGGTGCTACTGACACTCTGGTGCTAGAGATCGCGTTGGTACAAGGCACCCATAGCAGGTTCAATCTTCTGAATGCCAATTGGACAAAGAGCACAACAGGGCTAATTGAATCATGGCAACGCATCAAACTTGTCTTGTTATTTATTATTTACTATTTAGGTGTTCGTACAACTTTTATTTGAAAGATTTGAATTCTGAATTCGATCTGATGAAAGAAAGATCTGAGTCGGATTTTGTGGGACTTTTAAAGTGCGTTTAAACTTTTGCTATAGGTGTCTTCTCTCTCATATTTACATTACACCTTTACACAGACAGGCTGGAAAAAATCTGGGGGGACGGACCTGAAACCATCTCGGGTGGGGACTTTGCCGCTTTAGTAGTACCAAAAACGCTGTAAAATTGGCAACTTTCCTTAAAAACGCTAATGTTTCCCGAGGGAGGGTTTGGTAGGTGCACGCGCACCTTTTTTCGCCCGGCGGGTCGCTCAGGTGAGCCATGCCCGGCCCATCGGTTTTTCTTTTGTCTGAGTAAAGTTTCGAAAATTTGGTCTGAATTTTCAAACTAAAAGGTAGAAATAAGCTAAGCTTTGAAAATTGACATTTTGAAACGGAAAAACACCGTGTACTTCTATTTTCTGCATAATTTTAATCTAGTTTATGAAATTTCTTTGTGCATACCCGGCCCATGTATGCATAATTGTACATGTAGCAGGTGTGAGATTATTGTTGAATGTGTGTGGTGAGTGATGCTGCAGTACTTTGTGTTGGCCTACCTCTGCTTTGATCTGTACCGTCTCTACTGCATGCCAGACGCGTGCCGAGCAGTTGCCGCCCCGGCTCCGAAGATGGAAGAGGTGACCCCGGAAGAGCAGCCCGCAGAACCGATGCACCAACTACCACCAGCTGTGACAGTCAACGTCCCCTAACTTGCAACTGGAGACTGACTGAAAACTTTGATCTTATGCTTGTGCTCTCAATTCTCATCGTCTACTTGTTCGTCCGGTATAGTAAAGTGCAGTCTATCTTCCAAGTCAGTCATGTTCATGCGACAAAACATTTCCATGGGAAATCAGAATGCTTTGACGAGTATTCATACCAAGTGTTTTAGATCAGTTCACTGAGGTTCAATAAACTCCTCATAACTACCAGTCACCAATACACACTGCGATTCCCGTGTCCATAGAACAGGTGGACGACAGACTTTCAAACAGGTTGTCCAAAAACCGGAATATTTATGCGACCAATAACCTCTAGACTTAAAGCAGAACCAAAGTTTCAGTTTTCAAGACGCTTTATAGACCATATTTTCGAGTCTGGTTGTCTTACAATGCTGTTTTTAACTGTAGAATCGTAGATAAACGAAGTACACAGGTATATTGCGTTTGGGCCACTTCGGTACCGTACGCCTTTACCATGGTCTATTTGGACCACTTTGGGTGGGATATTCATATACCGTAATCCGGGTGTGGCCTGTGTATCTACGGATCAATATTTACCAAATATTTACCAGAAATCGAACAAAATTGACCCGGCCTGTTAGATTTATTTACCGATTTAGAAGGTTTCAGCCTTCTAGACGGACATGCCGCTTTGGCGTCAATTTACGGTATTCTGCAGCTACTGTGGTAAAAATATGCTATATCTGCTTGATTTTATGTTGCAGGATTACTGGTCTGATTAGATTTCTCTTTCTGTTTGTCGCGATTTTTCTGTAGCACAAGTGTCACCTCATTCTTTATATTCTGTGCTCTACGCTGGATTCTTGAAGCGTGCCTGTAGTAAAAATGCATCTAGTTAGCTTCTAGTTTTAGTGTCAGTTACAAGTTGAGAGTTGTCATGCTGTTCTGTGATTTGATTAACCGGTAAATAAATAGCGAATACAATAACGCCTAGACGACGGTCTTTCTTGGTAGGTAATGCATACTATGTTTTTGAATAAAATGCGGTTTCGCACTAATTTAGACCCTAAATAGAGATATGGTACGGTTTTCGAAAGCGTTTGAGTTGAGGAGAGGCTTGGTTGGAACTGTCTTCGTCACAGGTAGATTGAACTGTGCTAAGTGGGTCTTTGCTTAGTAAAATCTTTTTCCTTATAGAGTTGTTCACGGCTTGTGGTCCGGCGGATACAAGCAAGCAGCAAGAGTTACCTTGTGAAACCAAAGAGAACGAGTTTGCACATTAAAAGTTGTTGTGCTCTAATAGGTTAATCCGAATAACTAACTTATAACTAACTAACTTTATCAACACGAAGATAAGGTTGTTAACAACAAACACAGTCCAACCAATCACTTGGCCGGACAGAAGGAGGTAGGCAGGGCCGATTGACCGGCTACTCACTCACCCACCATAAGCGTGTTTAAGATAAACCAGATACATAACGGCTCCGTAAATAATTACCCCACTCTAGAGAAAGCAAACCTTGTTTAAAAGAACCAACAGTACGTTTAGTTACAACATGTTCAGGTAGGACGTTCCAAATCGAAACAAAACGGTTAGCAAAGTAAAACTTACGTGCATCTTTCTGTACGCGAAAATTGAACATACAGCTTGAGGCAGTTACCTCGGTTTTCGGTTTTCTACGTCAGGTCATGTGTATGTGCTTAAAGAAGACTCTGTTTCACTTCACAGAATGGCAGAAGCCGAAACAATGTCTGAAATTGCAATTGGACTACTTTGGTACAGACCGCCTAAACGGGACGGGGATCTGTATTGCCGCGAGATCAATAAAGACGGTGGTGAGTTTAAACTACGGTCGGGCCAGGATTGCGTTTACTGAAGCGTTAGAGGATACTATAAACGACAAATAACACAATTATCAAGCGATTTCTTGTTAATTTAGCTCAAAGTCAAACAACCACCAATCTGACATGAAAAGTGGTGGGTCGGCGGATTGTCATTGCGAGAGACATCCCAGCAGGGTTTCCTGACGCTGATTTCAACCATCACACTTACAATTGGCTACGATCACTATAGAAATCGATATCGATTATCGATTTTTCATTCAGGTAATGCTAACATACTAACAATCACGTCAAAAACAAAGAAAACAACGACAAAGCTGCGAACTTAGCCGAGCATTTAGTATTAGTTTTAAAGATCTAACATAACAACAAACTATAGTTTTGTCTTTGCTAAAAACGAAAAATAACACGATTATAACAAGCAATTTTTGTTAATTTCGGCTAAAGTCAGACAACCACCATTTTTGACACGCAAAGTGGTGTGTTGGCGAGTTGTCATCATTGAATGACAATAGGGTTTTCTGTCACGCTGATTTCAACCGTGACACTTTACTATTGTCTATGATCACTGAAGAAATCGATATCGATTATCGACTTTTTCTGCAACTATCCAGCAATAAGGTTAATAAACAAAGAAAACAACGACAAAGCTGTTAATTGTGGTTGAGAAGTTGAGATGCTGCAAACAATAAACTTCAGTAGCTTATTAGCAAAGTACGAATGTACAAACTGAAACTGTACATATGAATGTGAGAAAAACCCTAATCCGACTCTTCAAAACCGGAAGGGGCCAATTCAGAATCGCTGCTATCATCTCTAGACTGGGCTTGGTCAAATGTTTGCTTATGGTGTCTTTAGGCGGCGGCTTTGTGCCTGCGGCTTCAGCGATCTTCTTTGCTAAGTCACTCTGATTTCCATCAAATTCTCCTCTGATGTAAGGACGTAACAAATTCTTGGTATCTGGGCCTTGCCCCGCCTAAACGGTGCGTAGTTGGTATATCCCACCCAAAGTGGTCCGTGTAGACCATGGTAAGGACGTACGGTACCGAAGTGGGCCAAACGCGATATAGCCCTCCACTTCGTTTAACTACGATTCTACAGTTTAAAAAACAGCATTGTAAGGTAACCAGTCTCGAAAAGATCGTCTGTAAAGTGTCTTGAAAACTGAAACTTTGGTTCTGCTTTAAGTTTAGGTTATTGGTTACACTTCCACAACAGACTAAACATGGTTACTAATAGGGTGTTAGTGCGATACGCCGACCGGTATCGCGACCGGTGCCTAATTCTATCTAATGAACTCCGGCTTCAGCGCGCGATAAGAAGGGAATTACGTTGCACGACAATTCGATCTGTATGGCAATGAAACATACACTAGTACGTTTTCTAAACCAACGTTTATCTATTAATATAAGAACGCGCCAACAAGGTTTTCTATACTATACAAGGTAACAATCACCCTAATAGCTCAGATTTCCTCAGATCACTAGTCGCTCAATTCCTATTTCTACCAGCTCCCACTCCGCACACACAGAGAGAATGAGTCACATCCGCTGACAGCCGAGCCAATTCTCAAATGAATAGCTGGCTTATCGGCACGGCAAAAACAGAATTGGCGCCTAACCATCACTACGGCGCAGAAAGTCAGACTGACATCTTCGCGTTCCGCGACACCCGGTGCCTTACGCCGACCAATTAATAGGGTGCCTTACGCCGACTCTTCTGGTGTGATACGCCGACTTTATTTTATGAACACTGGCAAACATACAGTTAATACAGATACCAGAGCACATACAATCAGAGGGTTCTCTCCAACCAGAGAGCCTTCTCTCTTTACCATTATAGCGAATTTTCGGTTTATCTGTGTTTCTGGAAATTTTCCACCTGCTTGGTAAAGTTAAAAAAATCATATTATCCTTCCTATCCATACCATCACCCCCTTGGCCGGCCATACCCCGACCCCCCTCCTGGAGGATACTCCGAGGCCGAATTTTTTAACGCACACGGCCTTTTCAACGACGTTTATAGCAAAATTTTTATTTAAACTATATTTTCTGGAATGAAAACTATAAAAACTATTTTTTTCGACCTGATTTTCTACCTTTTCAGGGTGCTCCTATCAAATCCTCATTTTGTACTACTTTTTGTCTGTACTATTTTTGTGTACTATATTTGTACTATTTGAGGGATATACCTACTTCTCCCCCGCCTAAACAACGATGGGCCACTTTGATCGGGCAGTTAGTAGTTTACGCACCGTACGCACCGTTACGCACCGTACGCACCGTTCGCATCAGCAGCGACCCAATTGGGCGCCGATCTTTCGGAGTGGTGAATTTGCTCAGATCGATCAGAGAACCGTTCTATTTCAGCTTGCATTAACAAATTACGCGTTTTGGTGGAAAAGTAGCATGGTGCATTGAATCTTTTAACGAGAAAACATCAGTAAAAACAGAATGTACGGAACAGAAACGGAAATTGTCGCCATCATCACCAGGCCAGGGAGCAGCACCAAATGGAGGGGAAAAGAGCCGATTCAATGAAACCAAAGTGCTTTATCATGGATTTTAGGGCTGCTGCCATATCACTTGACTGATAATAATCGATAGTTATAAACCAGAGTTTGTGCGGGACCGGAAAAGTCAGCGAGTCATGGAAATTCACGTAATTTTAAATAATTTAGGGAATCAGGGAAAATTCAGAGAATTTGGTGTCCGGTCAGGGAAAAATTTGATAGCCGAATCCAAATCGAAGTACGAATCCTGTAAAAGATCGAGTCGATAAATAAGTGCTATACCCTTATAAACTCTTAATATGATGTCAAAGGTCACTGTTGGATTCAAATCGAAACTACATGCACATGTACTGTACGTTAAAAACAATCAAAATTATGGCCACTTCAGTGATTTCTGCACTTTAAAAAAATTACGTAATGAAGTCGCCAACCCCCCCCCCCCCCCACCGTAATGATTAGTAGTCATTTGTATGTCACTAACATCAGTAGTTACCTCCCAACCCCTCATGCCATTACATAATTTTTGCACGCCCCAAAGATTTGGTGGTTAGTTAGAGCAGCTTTCTGGTCATTTAGTGTAGTTGCTTTTTCTGTTATGCTTGCATCATATTAGCTTTTTTCTGTTAGCTGTGGTGCATCTCCGCACAGCACAGTACTTTCTGTAGCTGTACTGCAGTGCTTTTGTTACTTAGTTTTCTTCCGATATTCTTCCCGAGAATCTACAGTATGTATAAAAATGCTTTCAAAGCTGCTGTTATCTAAAAGCATTGGAAAAGCGAATTTACCATATTATGCACCATGTATGTGTATGTACGTATGTATGTACAACTTTATAGGATCGGCTCTGGAAAAGGAAAGGTGATTGGTTGTTTCAAAAAACGGGGTACAATATCAAAAATCAGCGAAACTTTACACCTATCGCTAAACGTCTCAATTTCGTCAGGCAAGAAACGTCTCATGTCGTCACCTTTTCTGATTGACATAGTACCAAAATGGGAAATGATTGGCCGAAAAATTGGACCTGATGGGTTTCGTTGAGCTGATGGGGCAGCCATTAAACTAACAATCCAAATGTTTTTACTTCACGGCTGAGACCAAGGACAAAGTCGATATTGGTGATGCTGTCAGTGGTTCCGCTGCATTGTATGTCCTGTCGAATTGTTATTTTGTTGTTGTAACTTTTTGTCCTTTCGGGCTAGGAGTAGCCAACTGCTATAGAGCAGGAAGAGACAGAAGGTCCGGCAGCCTTCTAAACAACAACCCTCCCCTTTTGCTGTCGGTGGGTGCAAGACAGCGCCGGTTTGGTCCCCATTTATCTACTTGCCATTGCTGACTTTCGACGGCCTGGGTTGGGCTTTGTGTCCACTACTTCCCATTGCCTCGACAGGTTTCGAACCCACAAACACACCGCTTCCACGGGTGCCGGGGCCGCCGTAACACACACCTGATTTTTTACGCTTTTTTTTTTTTTTTTTAAGTTTAGTATTGTTAGTAACTAACCAGGTAAGACTACCCGGCACGGGGGCTGAACATCAACACGCCCCATGCCCCAGATGCAGCAATCAGCATGCAACGATAACAAACTGGCTGCACCAGGACATACGCCCCAGGGGACGGCTGTGTAGATGGGCCAAGAGGCGCGCCCAATTCCTCATTGGCACTGGCTTTTTTCTTTTAAAATATTAATACGAGCTGATTTTCCAGCTACTTTTCCACCAAAACGCGTAATTTGTTAATGCAAGCTGAAATAGAACGGTTCTCTGATCGATCTAAGCAAATTAACCACTCCGAAAGATCGGCGCCCAGTTGGGGTCGCTGCTGATGCGAACGGTGCGTACGGTGCGAACGGTGCGTACGGTGCGTAAACTACTAACTGCCCTTTGATCGGGAGATACCAACGACGCACCGTAAGTAATCCGGTATGCAATATGATGAGATGTAACGGTAATCCGGTGATAATCCGGTATTTTTTGCTCTAAAACACTATCCGGTATCCGGTATATTTTGGATACTTTACTTGGCTTAGGAAACATAAAAAGGTCACGCTTAGGCTTAGGATGAAGTTTATACTTAGGTGGAGTGGCTTAGGTGGGGTGGGTTCGATTCGATGTGATTCGATGTGACGGGGGGGTCGACCATACGACCCTACGATCAGACCCGAGGGTCCATTTCGATGCCCCGTATAAATGAAATCGACCAAGTCGAACTTACCACCTACCCGAGGCTTTAATCAGCCTCAGGAGGTCCCTAACAGATAATTCACTCAGCTCCTGGGTGGTCAGATACCTTCGCCCCAGGATCCTATACCTACGCCCAGCCAATGCGTCACATTGTGTGACCAAATGTTCAGGCGTTTCCTCTTCTTCTGAGCAGAAGGAGCATGTTGGATCATCCACCAGGCCCATAATGCTAAGATGCTTATTAAGGTTACTACTGTGTCCGGTTAACCAACCAACCACCAGCTTTAGTTCCCTTCTACTAAAACTAAGTAGTTCTCTGGTTACTACCGATCTAGGTCCCAGAACAAACTGCTTAGACTGCCTACAGTCGGTCCTTAATCCCAGTCAAACTGCAACTGGTTCCTAGCCCAACTTCTTAATTCAGTACGCACTTTCTTAACAGAGATGCCAAGGGCCGGTTCCGGCCCTATAAGTGGCAACTCTGAAGCCGCCCGGGCTAGTCGTCACTTCCTCATTTCCCTCCACATTCGAGTGTCCAGGTACCCACACCAGCTGTAGCTTCTTCTGAAGCGCCAGTCGTTGTAGTTCCCTGACACACTCTCAACCAACTTAGAGCTGATGCGTGGAGATACTAAAGCTTTTAAAGCTGCTTGACTATCTGAACAAATACAGATCTTCTGCTCAAGACAGTTAACTAATCCGGGATCCCTGGCGCAGTTCAAAATGGCATAGACCTCCGCCTGGAAAACCGTTGCGTATTTTCCCAGGGGAAAGGAATCCTCTACCCCTAGTCTCTGTATAAATACTCCTGCTCCCGAATTCTCCAAACCTGTTAACCTGGAACCATCCGTATAACAGTAGAGAGTATCGGTTGCATTAGGAACATTACCTTGCCAGACCTCCCTACTCGGGAAGTCGACTTGGTATTTCTTATCAAACACATAATTGGGTAGTTGTTGGTCACTTGGGAATTGGTACAATGGCGATAAACCGCACAATTGTGCCCAAACACTACAGTGACCACGACCTACCCTGTGCCACTGATTAGTACTTTTAAGTCTGTAGCAGGTCGCCATCGCTTCCACTTGAATCCAGGTGTGTAGCGGTGGAAGACACAACAGAACTTCCATTGCTGCTGTAGGTGTTGTTTTTAGAGCCCCTGTTATGCATAAACATGCCAGTCGTTGTATACGGCCTAGCTGTGTTTTGACGCATTCCAGGTTCGTCCGTTTCCACCACACTACAGCAGCAAACGCTATCATAGGTCTAATGACTGCCAGATACAGCCACCTGACCATCTTAGGTGACAATCCCCAGTTGTTCCCAATTGCTCTTTTGGCCTGGCAGAAAGCTGCCTTAGCTTTAGAGCATTTGGTCTCAAGATGGGCTGCCCAGTCTAAACGGGAGTCCAAAACGACCCCCAAATATTTAACTCTTTTGACTAACTGAAGCCGTTTCCCATAGATCTTAGGGAGTTTAAGCCCAGTTAGCCGCCGTCTCCTTGTGAATAGGATCAGCTCTAACTTGTCCGGCTGTACTGCCAGACCTTCTTCTTCACACCATCCTTGGACAACTGTAAGCGCCCTCTGCATGAGGTCACACACAGTGTCTAGGAATTGTCCTTCTATGAGAACTACCCCATCATCCGCATAGCCTAGGGCGTTGAACGACGAATCGTTTAAACGCACCAGTAGGCTATCTACAAGGAGTATCCAAAGTAGGGGAGATAAAACCCCTCCTTGTGGACACCCCCTTCGCGTATTGATGGATCTACTACATTGTCCCATATGAGCGGTCACAGTACGGAGTTTAAGCATGGCCTGTCCTGTGGGGTGGGATTAATGAATGAGGTGCAGATTGCCGTTTTAGACACCCCAAATACGATTTTTCAGATACCCTGGATAGGCCAAAAAGATTTGTGTTGTGGAATATGCAACTAACTCAACTGAGATTTACCAAGTGCTTGAGTATCTATGTTTAGTTTAGTATGTCGGGAGAGCAAGACGCCTTTGTGTGCAGCGTGTGCGAGTTGTTGGACAGCGGCCGTTGCGACGATGCTTTAACGGAGATTCTGGAGGACAGCAACGAACATTTGGTGGAAGGCAGTTGCATGGAACTGATGCGCGCTGTCGGCGGCAGAATGAACGTCAAGAACGGTCAGCTCGCCTCCCAAGACTGGGACTCCTGGGCTTACATGGAGAGCATTCTCGAATTCCTGACTAAGAACTGCAAACCGAAGGAAATGCTGATTGCCCTGATGGAACAGCTGGAGTGTCTGGCCAATGATCGCCTCTTTCAGTTGGTCAGTTCCTTGCTGAAGGTCACTTTCATCAGGCTACCAGACAGGCGCGGTGACGATACCTTCTCCTGGGCGCTCAACTCGCTCTACTGCTACGTGGCGGCTCTGCCGCTTGGGCCCAGTTACGCGGTTGACGAGCAAGAGACGAGCATTCTGGAGAACAGTGCCCAGTTGAGTCGTCTGGAGCAGTGCGTCACCAGTGTCTTGCTCTTCTGTGAGCCGTTCGTCTCCGAAGCCAAGCAGTGCTCGCGCTCGGTCAGTCCCAACCTTCGACTTGCCAAGGTGTTGCAGTTGAGTTCTTTCTTGCTCAAATTGCTCGACCGACCTGTCGCTTATTTCCAAGTCAACTGTCGGCGGCCCTACAAATCAGCATTTGATACGGCCGCTGAAACTATTGTTCAGATGCTCAGCGATTTGACTCCCAATTTCTTCATGAAAGTTGTCAACTGGCATTCTAAAGGTTGGTTGATTTTCAGTACCTTAAGCGTAGATATAAGTGGTTAGAGTTTCTTGTGTTTAAGCAGTCGGGGATTGTCAGGTGTATATGGTTAAAGAACCATGGCATCGGTACCATTTATAAATCACTTTTATAGAGGCATCAGATGGCTCTGATTTGGTCTATGAGTTATAGCTATTCTGAGCCCACTGTGTTAAAACATCTATTTACAGCTGATTCAGCCTAGATTAGGTACTCACTCACTTATTTCCTATAGACAGCTTGAAATTCCATATTACTCCATCCATATACGAGCCAGAAAAGTCTAGAGGGAGGGGCCTGAATCATCTTCTGAGTTCGTCTGAGTAATCCAGGGGTCGCACGACGGACTTTTCCAAAATGGGTCTAGGACAACTCGCCGCCAGACAACTCGTCACAGGGACAATTCGCCACGGTAAAAACTTGCCGCTATCAGGGTTCGTGCGGGAGCTGGAAAGTAAGGGAGTCATGGAAAAGTCAGGGAATTTGGTGTCTGGTGAGGGAAAAATTTGATAGCACGAGAAACATCTCGCCACCAAATGGTCCTGTCAGCACTTTTAAATAAATAAATAAAAAAAATTTATACCCCAACACCACCCATCCTGCAATCAGGATGGCAGACGGACTCGTCCAGCACCCCCCAAAATGTTAAAAAATTTTTTCACAACATCCTTCTGAAGATCGGTCTTATGACTTTATATACTACTACTTAAACCGGATATTTACTTTCTGAATACCGTTTAAATGCTTTTACAAAGCCAATTTTTTAACATTTCTCAGATTGGTTGCAGTTTCCTCACCTTAGTTGAATTTTGACTTTGGTCATGGAAAAGTCTTTTAAATTGAACTTCACATGGTATCTAGTGGTCAAACACTCGGCACACTTCTTGACGGGCGTGCAACACTTACGTAATGGTGTTTTTACCTATTTCCTGACCCCCTCCCCTAATTACGTAATAATTTGGCTTCCCCCGAAATTTCTATTTGTTTGAGGGTTGGAGCCGAAATTCGTGCGTTAAGTTTATTAGCATGAGATACCGGACCAGTACAAACATATTAACCATTCATATTGACACTAACTGGTTACGATGAACGTGAATTCGGGCTTTGCACTTGGCCGACCTCTCAAGCACCGCCAGAACTCAATCGTCTGGTCCGAATTAAACTTATCAAATACAAAAAACGTGACCGTTGTAGACAAATGTACGGAAATCACGTTGCGTTTTTATCACTTCTTTCATGGTAAGTAAGACCAGTACAAATTACCTCGGGTTTGGCTGTAAGTGACTGGGGCGTTCACAAAGGCAGGTCAATTGAATAATTATGGTTGGATACAAACAGACTAATTATAATTAGGCCTGCCGAATACCTGGAAGCAAGCCGTCACTGCTGCAACAGCAGTGACACTACTCAACCACGCTCAGTATGGCATAACTCATTGAGGCATAACGCAATTCAGCACGTTTTCCTTACAGCGACGGCGAGTTTTTACCTAGTGGCGAGTTGTCCCGATGGCGAGTTGTCCTAGTGGCGGGTCGGTGGCGGCGAATTCACCGGTTCCCTTCCAAAATATGATAGGCGCCACTTCGTCAAGCGCTTATAACTTTTGAAGAAAAAGAATCACAGAAATTAACCCCCCCCGCCGTTCGACACGGTTTGTGGCAAGCTTTCAAACGCAAACGCCAAGAACTAGTCGAAAAATTCATATAGGCTGAAAAATTCAGCCAGGAGCACTCAGTCAGTACAGTACCTGCAGCTTTACATGTTGCACAGCACTGAATGTGCATGGACATGGGTCACCGTTTGATAGCACTCCCCTACGTGGTAATATAAAAGAAAACCCAGTAAAATTGATGACAAAAACCCAACAAAATTAAAAAAAACAAAAGACCTTCAAAGAAAATTTTATGCTGGGTGGCCGGGCATTACACCGATCGAAAGCATCGGAATGCAAGACGTGTTGAAATTTCCTTCTCAGTTGTCCGAAATTTGCAACACATATACAGACGTATAATTTAGGTCGCTGACCAGATCATAGTTCCTGGGCTAAAAGAGGCATAAAACAGGCACGAAGCGGAAATGTGAGTACAGTTTCCGAATCCTGAGAGTATTAACTATCGTTTTGTGTGTGAGCCACCGCGATTAGGTGGAAGTATGTTGGCGGCAGGCGTCAAAACCTTTCGATAAATCGGCCAGAAAACGCACCATTTTCGATCCAATATTTGAACTGACGCCGTTCTGGCGTATGAGCCTGCAGAACCATGCGGCTTACACGGCTGGATTGCGCATGCAATTCTCCATCTAACGCGCTATGAACCCGCCCTCTAGCTTGAAGGAAGCCAGAATGGTGCAAACTTTTGTCAGGTGTTACATCGGTGATACTTTTGAAAGACAGAAAAATTTGAATTTCGCGCCCAAAAATTGACCGAGAAAGACGGAGTTGTTGAGTTTGAAAGCTCGCCACAAACCACGTCGAACGGTTAATTTCTGTGCCCCTTTTTCTTTTAAAGTTATAAGCGCTTGACGAAGTAGCGCCCATCATATTTTTGGAAAAGTCCGTCGTGCGATCTCCGTGGAGTAGACCGATTCCCCAAAAAGGCCAAAGTGTAAAATTGGCGATTTTCTTTTAGAAATCGCCAAAAGCGACTGTTCTGCTTAATTGAGCCTTGAGATGAAACAAATTTCAGGTCTGCTGACGGTTGCCAGTTCGTTGTCGGACGAATGCAGTAATAAGAGGGGGTCGGTGTCGAAGACAGCTTTGGGCGTGTTGTCGTATTTGATCTTCAGTCAGGGCTATTGTCTGAGCTGCTGGCCCTGCGTCTACAGCACTCAGTTTGTCTTCGACCTTACCGCGCCCTTTGCAGTGCACTTAATGACAGGACCGGACGCGCATCTGAGCAAGGCTGTGGCTCTGCTCCACGCCACTCTCTCGGCACTGCCCAGCTGCTCCTGGACTAAGAATTCTCTCAGGCTGCCCTTGTACCAGGTCGGCTCTCACTTACTTTTTAAGGTTGACATCTGAGCTGCATGGTTGCAGGACGTAGTCTTCGGTCTGATTAGTGTTATGCAGAAGTGCAGTTTGCTGTCGTGGCGTCAGAAGGCCTTGTCCAGTTTGGGTGCCTTTCTTGAGCGTTTGGACGTGAGTGGCCAGATTGCACTGGTGATCATGGTTCGGGGCACCAGCCACTCCAACCGGTGGTGCTTGGGCAGCTGCGACGGTGTGCTTGGCTGGTTGCTCGACTGGTATCGCCGCCAACTGACCGACCGACCGGTCTACGCCTTGCATATCAGACCTATGCTAGACACCTTTTGTACTTTGCCACATGCCGAACAGACCGATTTGTTGGAGCACTTTGAGCAGTTAATGGCAGCGCTGAATTTGCTCCGCTTCTTAGGACTTCGGTCCAGTGATATTGAGTTGCCGTCAGTGCTGTTGGAGAATATCAGACACACCTTCCTCACTGATCTCGGCCGTGCGCTCGATCTGTCGGTGGCGCACTACAAACTGCAGTTGGCCAATCACCGGAACCAAGTTCTGGTGAGCAAGAGTGAGGTAGACCAGGGGCAGGATCAGCTGCTGCAGGTGGCTTTGACCAGATTCGATCTGATTTCCAGTCTCCTCGCCCGCGTCAATCAGTTGTTTACTTAGTGTTGATCTTGAATGCTTTGTGTTACCTACTTCCGATAAAAGTCATGTGATTCGTTCTTCTGTTAATAAGCTGTTCGATGGCCGGCCAATAGTATCTTCGTCGCCGTGTTGGCTTTATATTATGCGACCGTACTTTAAAAAAAAGTTGGTCCCGGTTAATAGTGCTGCTGTTTAGAATACGTTTTGCTTGTAACTGCACGTACATTTTCTTGTACGAAAGGGCGAATAAATCGGAGCCAGGGCCTGTAGCCTCTCGTCACTGAGTGCGATGTGAGCGGTTGGTCGAACAAGGGCAAATTATGGTTTTAATATTTCGTGGTTCGGCGTCTTGTTGGGGCCGTTTGTTGCACTCAGCCTATCGGGTCTCTAACTGCCACTCGAAAAAGGTATTGCTGATTCAATTATCTACACCTTTTGTTGAGGTTGCAACCGAATTTCAGAAAGATTATTACAGACAGAACCACCAAAAAATTTAAACTACAAGTGTAACTGCCAAAATGAAGGTTTTTAAACCCTAATACAGTCAGGCACTTAACAACGCCGTTTATGGTACCGACACCATATATGGCACCTCCACGTGCGAGGCCTGTGGTGGTACGGACAGTACCATTTATGGTACCACTACCCTAGGTACCGGTACCATATATGGTGTCGGTACCATAAACGTCGTTAAGTGCCTGACTAATAATAAAACAAATAAACAGTTTATTTTGGATTAGGTGTGGCTGGGAGGGGGAATCAGGGGATGTAAGAAATGGACTATATGTTAATTGATTAACTTTCTTATGACTATACGACTCCGGAACGTGCCCTATACTGGTGCGTACCCCTAGGGGTATTTTTATATTTGAAAAACAAGCCCTCCGGAGCGTGCTCTGTAAGGGCAAACCGGCGTAACTTTGAACAGGCGTGAGCATTGCGCGTTTTTCGCGCCGCATGGCGCCCGCGGTTCGCTTTTTGGCCTATGGTTGCGCTACTTTATCGCCAAAGACTCCAAGCAATACGACCCTAGGAGAAACTAAAAAAATAGATCTTTCAGCCTTCCTCCTGTTTCAGTAAAGGGTGCACCGTTCTTTTTAGACATTGTGCATCCTGTTGCCCACTAACACTCTTTCTGAGCAGTTTATTTACTAACATGTTGTATTGCTTGGGCGACAAATAAAGTTCTGTTCTGTTCAGTTCACCCTAGCAAATAGTAAGGGATCTGTTGCTGTTTGCCAGTCCTATGTTGCTTGAAAATAGCGGTATCTTAACGGCCGAAAACTTTACGATAAGAAAACTTTAGGTTCCAATGTCCGAAAGTAGTGAAGTTTTATACTGTTTTGCTCCCCAGACCATTCTTTTTCCAAAAAGAGTGCTTATCGTCTGGATATTTCATACTGAACTTTTTCAATGCTGTGAAGACGAGATCTTTGAACACCCTTTTAAATCTGATTTTCTTGTTTTTAGTTGAACACCGCTATTTGCGGGCGTTTTGGAGCTTTTTGAAATTTTGTTACTGTCTTCTGCAGTTTTCAGCTGAATTTTTAGTTCTGGGAGCAATTTGGAATTTTTAGCCTCCGCCGAAAAGTTCCGGTCGGAACTAGGGTAATTCCGGGCCGGTTCCATCGATCGCTATCCATAAGTTCACAATAAATTTATAAAAAAACGCGAATCGTTTAAAGTAGCCCCGGTTTACCCTTTGACCAAGAATATATTTGATATGACTGATATCGCGTTGAGTCAGCTATATTTTTTAGAGAATAGGCTTTAGTTAAGTCCGAAAATAGTGCTAATCTACATGTAAAATTCAAAAATACGCTCTAAAACTGAAAAAATTGTCATGAAAATGCTCTTTTTGGCTATCCGGTATCCAAAATATACCGGCTATTGGATAGTGTTTTAGAGCAAAAAGATACCGGATTATCCGGTACATACCGGATAATACCGGATTATTGTTGCATCTCTACTTGCGAGAAATTGAATAATTATAAAACGATTGGCAGATGATGGCTCTAGCAGCTTAGCCTTTGAATTTAAACCTTCAGCAGAGCTTCATTATTCGGTTTGGGAATTATTTTCGTGGTCTGTTTTTGCATTCGATTGCATCCTCTCGCGACTCTGTTGTTTTATCGTAAAGATTTGTGACTTTTAGGCTTGCTTCAGCACCGCATTGACCTCAGGAAAGCGAAAAATAGTATGTTTTACATTTATCTTTATCGTGACCCTTAGACCGTTTACCTAACGAGATCCCAGCCCCGGCGCTACTAGAGAGTCCTGCAAACTCTGTGGAGGTTCATTCCCCTAGGTTGTCCCAGTCCCAGCAATTGAATAATGTATTTTGCGAGAAAGTCAGTTTACTGCAAAATCGTAAACTTCGATTGTTATACCGTAGCAATGTTTCAACTAAAGTTAGACAACAAAAACAACAGTTGACTAAACAATCTCATTATACCGAACCGGCTATTTTCCAATCAGAATCGAAAATCAGAACAAGTTCGAATAGGATAGAGATAAATTTCCTTTTGGGGTGGCTGAATTTTTTTCAAAAAAGTTCACCAATATTTTAAGAGGGTAGCGCCTACCCGCGAGAGGGTATAGCAGCAGGGGAGGGGTTGGCCGGCGAAGGGGGTAAATCCCTACCCTCGGCTCATGTTTGACCGAAATCCGTGAGAGGATACTTGCCGCCGCTCTTCGACATCTTCGTACTAAGTTTCTTTCTCTTCGACATCTAGGTACTAAGCTGAGTTTATCGCAAAATGCATTTTAACCATCATCTGGAGTAGAGGCAATAGTGGAGGGCTCCTATTTGCCGCGATATATATATTCGTTGTCTTCTGTTGTAGGGAGTTGCGGCAGTCGGGGTGCTGGGTGCCAGTGGCTTTGCCCTAGTCTACGCCCTTGAAAATGCCGTACAGGCTGGCGAACTCGAACTGCACCCTCAAAAACTTCCTTGGTCTCACAATGGCTTGCTTAGTGCACTGGACATGGCCTCGTAAGTACTCACCTAGGGCCCGACCGAAATTCCGGTCTGGTTCGGTATACCGGATTTTTCGTTCGTTACAGATGCACTCAAACGTTGACTAAATAAGCTGAACTTGGAAGGTATGCAGTAAATTTCCTGTTAATTTTAGTGCTAAAGGTGGGCGCATGCAGCACACCAGGCTTGACCCAATCTTGAGAAAGTGAAGATCTTAAATTTCTAAACCTGAAGATAGCGATTGAAAATGAAAACTTTTCTTTTTGCAGTCATTTACGCAAAACTTAACCAAATAGCCTAAAATTTGCTGAATGTCTTGTAAAATGTAGGGAATTTTGTCTGTTAAAATTTCATGCGTTAAATTTGAGTATATGAAAAATTTCCTGAACATCAATTTTTAATGGGTTGGAGTCAGTTCGCCGCGCCCGGTTTGCCGCGAGCCGGTTCGCCGCAGGGTTATTCCGCCGCGGACCGGTTCGCCGCAGTTAATGATTTTTAAATTCGGTTTAGCAAGCGTACTGTACATGTACTGTGGCAGCTTAGTATGTGAATGTGTTGGTGTGTAGTACGTAGACGTAGCTTATTATCAGAATAGAATGTGGTAGTGTGTTGTACGTAATGTAGAACATGTCGGAACTGGCATATTATGAAGTCAGGCCAAAAAATTATCGTAAGGCTCTGTCGCGTTGTTAGTTTTTTTTAAAAATAAGCTTTCGCCAGCACAGTTGGTCGAGTGGCTAAGCCACCGACTGCTGTGTGCGTGTGTAGCGAGGCGACTGCACACGTTCACCCCCTCGGCGCGGCTAGTATTTGTCGGAAAGAGGAGTCGATAGCAAGTAGGCTAGCATGTGGCGCGTGTGCCAGTTGAACTTCTAAACGCGCTCACTCACTCCTCTGACCCACCTGTGGTCGTCTGAGGCGGCCGTCTTATCTGCCAATGAGGAGTTGGGCGCGCCTCATAGCCCATCACTACAGCTCCCTGGGGCGTACGTCCTGTTTTTGTTGTTGTATCTACCCAGGAACAATTGACGGTTGCTTCCACTTAGTTCCAGTTCCAACTGATTTCCAGCGGGAATCCAGGAGGCAGACGTGAAACCAGAGGCTTGAGTCCGAAGCCAACAAAAACGCTGCTAACAGGAACAACTGCGTTGCCCGGAAAGGTGTTACCATTTGGGGACTAGCCAGGGTTGACCTGGGGCTGTATTTATAGTCCACTCTACATTGAATCCCGAAGGGTATGCGGAGATGTCCCGGTGGCGGTACATTGGGCCCCTGCTCACGTCCGTGCGGGAGCGCACGTCCTGCTCCCCTACGTCGCTCCACCTTGCAGCGCCAGGCTTGTCTGTTACTCGCTGCACAGGTGGTAGCGTGGGGCGTCTTAGGCTCTGTTGCCTGTTGACCATCCCGCGCTTCCGGGTAGTCTTACCGGTTACTAACAAGACTAATCTTTTATATACTAAGCTGCCACAGTACATGTTCGCTTGCTAAACCGAATTCAAAAATTATTACCTGCGGCGAACCGGTCCGCGGCGGAATAACCCTGCGGCGAACCGGCTCGTGGCAAACTGGGCGCGGCGAACTGGGCGTCTCCCATTTTTAATGAGCAGTTCAGGAAAACAGATCTTCCAGATGCTGTATTTTCTCAAGCCAGCATTATTCTTCATAGATGAAACTTTTGCATTAAATTCCCCGCTTTTTAGCAGATATTCCCCAAATTTAAATATTTGTGTAAATGATAGCAAAAACAAAACTTCCGATCTTTACGTTATCTGTAGACTTTGAAATTACCAATTTCATGATTCATTCAATGTATCACTATATGGTCAAGCCTGATGCACTAAGCTTTAACAAACAAAATTTCCTGAATTTTTGCATTCATCTTCCAAATTTCAGCTTATTTGATCAAGATTTGCGGAAATGGCAGCAAAATGAAATGTTGTTATATTTTTATGACACCGTTTATGATCATAAAGCCACAAAATTTGCAAAAACTTTTATTTAACAAGTACAATTTGCGAACATTCAACTACAGATATTGGTTTGTTGTTGAATTGAACATACCGTTGTATATTTTTGACAGGAAAGTGTTTTCGGTAAATTTTACCGTTACAAAAAATTTTTACAATATTCCCGATCCGGTCCGGTGGAAAATTTCGATCCGGTCGTGCCCCATAACTCACCTAACTTATCATACTGACATTAGGAGCGAAATTTCGTCAAGCTGTCGAAAAAAACATTATTTTAGAGTGCGTCGTGGTTATTTTGTGTACAAACAAGTGTGTGCTGCTTGTCACAGCATGAAGTTTTTGGCTTTCCGACACTTCGCCAACGTTTTCTTAACCGAAGATGAAGCCAAGACCGAAGCAGCAGATGTATGAGATTTACTGCATTGGCCAAAAAATATCCCCTCGATCTTTTTTGGCCTTTACTCAACCGTTTTGTTCTCAGTCAATTTTTTATCAATTTGGTTCAAATTTTGAAGATTAATTAGTTAGGTACAATATTTTGGAAGTTCGGCAGCGAATTTCCATCACCTGAATGTTTGTCCAAGTGTAAGAATATTTTTGAAGCTTGCAGGTGCAGGACCGATTGGTGTTGTCATTTAAGGTGGGTTCACATAGTCGGTCGGCGTCGGCAACGCCATCGGCAAAATATCGGGGCCGAGCGTCGGTATAGCGGTGGAGAAAAACTGGGTTAAAACGCAATTCACATAGTCTGTTGTCGGCGTCTGGAACCGGCCGGCCTACCTGATAATTACGGTATTTTGACGCCCCAAAAGTCTAGTGAGCACAGGCATTTGAGTCATTTGCGCTGTACCGGTGACAGAATGGGCCGTTCTATGAGCTCTAACGCAGGCGTAAAGCTGAGGCAGTGTTGTGTATTTATCTACGGAGACATATTTACGAAATTTTTCTGAATGGAAAATCCCAAGTTTGATTTCGGTGCTTTTGGCTCAGAAGGTGACAGCTCGATTTTCGCCTATCGATTTCACAGAGAGCGCAGGGAAAAGTACGTAATATGCATGCAGTGACTATCTGCTTTTTGCTTAAAACGGTTTATCTACAGCTGCTCAAGTGTTCTGGTCAGCAGTGCCGCTGTGTAATTAGCACCTGTCCATCCCCGACCGACCGCGCCTGTGTGAACCGGTCGCATGCTCAGCGCACTGTTTAATCGGTCGGGAACGCTTGGCGGCCATAAAAGGTTGTAAATCGCGTCGTGGCGATTTGGGATTTGGGCAAATCATCGGCAAGTCTTTAGCCGTCTGGAACGGCTCCAGACGCATTACAGACTATGTGAACTGCTGCACGCTTATGTGTGTACTCAAATTGGGGTCGATTTCCCGAGTTGCCGCGTTGCCGACGCCGACCGACTATGTGAACCCACCTTTAGAGTTACATACGTTTCTGTCTACTCAGGCACCTATGTGCCTCAAAGAGAACTGGCATCGAGATATTTTTAAAACATGATGATCGAAATTCTATGAATCAGTCGTTAATCGAAAGATATAAGCAGGAAGCTAGATAAATAGAAGCATATTGTTTTTACCTCTGTTCCACACAAAAGATAAGTTCCTAAAAATTCAGAAGTCAAAAAATGCTACAGGGATGCCCAGTTAGTGCTGATGCGCGAAATTACCATGTCAGTCGTTTCTGCATTGTCCTAGCATTAAGCGAGAAATTAGAATAACCGTACACTTTTAGCTCCACAAAACCAACTCAGGTTCACTCCACAAACTGCGAAAGAATGTAACCAAACCACTTACTTTGCTAACACGGCCCATTTAATGAAGTGACTGAGAAGAAATGGTTAGAGTGAAGCTGTCTGGTGGTGCTTATTGAGTGTTTAGTACCTTATTAACGATACGGACGACGTGGGCAGAGCTCTTCAACGGCCTGGCGATCTAACAGATTACCTGCCTAATCCGTACGCCAATAAAAAAGCCGCCGAAGCTGCCAACAATGGGGCGGAGCCTCCAGATTTGACTTTGATTGTGGAAGCGCGGCATGGAAACGAGGTATCAGATTGCTGTTGTGATCTGTCTGATTGGGTGTTGTTGCAGGATTACATTTTCCATTTGCTCACCAGCTACGTAGATCCGCCGGCGGGCGTCAAAGTGGATGAGGGCAAAGCCTACAACCCCTACTTTCCAGGTGGTGTATTGGCTATGCCTCAACAGCTTTTCGACGAAGGCGTTGAATTTGATGACGGTACTGCTCTCATACCCACTTAGCTCTTGAACGACTGTCTGATATTAGGTACTCCTGCCACAATATCGCAACAAGCTAAGGATGTCACCACGTTCTTAAGGTGGGCTGTAGAGCCCTACCATGACACCAGAAAGCGTTGGGGACTAAAGGTATTGATGACAGTGTCAGTGTTCACAGCGGTTTATTCTTTGTTTAGTTGTTGTTTCTGATACCACCTATATTTATGGTGCTTTTGTACCAGAAACGCCACATATTCAGCATTGTCAAGGCAAGAAAGTTCGTCTACCAGCCTCTGTCTAGCCGACAACGACCCAAATCCACCTGAGAGCACTGTCAGTAGGGGTTTTCGTTTTCACAGGACTGCACTTGCTGGCAGGACTGTGCATTGTAATTAATGGATAAGTCGTTTACTGTAGCTAGCCATTGAATAGGAATTGCTGATTGTTATTTACCGTACGGCTCAGTTTTGATGGTGTTCGGATTTCGGTTTACCTGACTTGTAACATGGGTTCTTTGCTGAGTACGTAGAATGTCTACTGCCACGTCATAGTCGCTAAATGCAGAGAGCAAATACAATAAACTTTTATTCTGTTCTTTCATCCAAATTGCGTCATAACATGTAGCTGAGCGTAATCGGAGGAACTTGGCATCTAGGGTTTAAAGGTTGTGTCCGGAACGCCTGCGTTACTTACGTAAATTGCGTTTTGGTTCATATCGGGAGATCGCAAGCTATTGTATTCGTATCGGGACAGCTTTGAGTGCGGTCGCAATCACAAGGGATATTTAGCGATCATACGGTCAAATGCTTCCGCAATTGCAGCGCGAAATCGTGGCGGGTTGAATAAAATGCCTTGAACGTGTCCTTGGTTTTCGATGTAACGCACTTCTGCTTCGGGCCAAATGTCAGTCAAGTCGGTCACTCTGTTCCTCGGAATATACGCGTCATTGGCGGCCTCCATTGCAATTACCAAACCACAATCAACTGGCTTCGAAAAGTTTGACAGGTGAGTGAATTCGTCCATTAACCCATTCATTAACTGCAAAGAAATACGGTAAATTATCAGCTAAAGCTAAAGGTGCAGTTAGTATTGCGCAGTAAAGGTGTGACTAGGGTATAGTCGCTGGCCAAATAAAAAATAG
The DNA here is from genome assembly GCA_030248155.1 of Sabatieria punctata. Classification (NCBI taxonomy): domain Eukaryota; kingdom Metazoa; phylum Nematoda; class Chromadorea; order Araeolaimida; family Comesomatidae; genus Sabatieria; species Sabatieria punctata. Next base: position 15,255 of record JASANB010000105.1, on the reverse strand, counting down.
CTAACCAACTTTTTGTGCAAATTAAGAGCCACATTTTATAAAACCGGGGCAGGTCGCGGAACATGAAAAATTCTGACCTATAGTTTTTATTTGATAAATTGATAGGTCTATGGTAGAAAATAACACACGACAAATATTTTCACTCGATTGTCACTAATATGCAAATTAGGGCCGAAAACGTGTTTTTCCAGCCAAATTCGGTGTTTCTTTTATTCTACCGCGTGCAACGGATCGGGCTGAACAGAATAAGTCAGGAAAGGGTGTTTTACCTATAAAATTTGAAGAGGATCGGCCAAGGTTGAGATCGCGAATTATAATTTTTTGGGTTCTGGTAAAAAATCAAATTTTGCAAAAAAAGGTACATCGAAATTTTCCACCAAACTTTCAGTGTAGGTTGCTTAAATGTCCCTCAAAGTAACCCTCTTTTCCCGTTTGTGGACTTTGTCTGTGTTTCGAGAAATTAATGTTCGAATTTTCATGTACACGTTGGTAGAAAAAAACCGGAATTTACTTTCAGCTTTCGTTTGAGCAGACGGATCTTTTAGCGTTCAGTCTCGCTCGAAAGAGCGCGCAATGGCCGATCGATTGGTTGGTCGCTCGCCAGAAACAAACCACTGAGTCGGGTACTGTAAGATTTTAAAGTGGGCGAGTCGACCACACTGCAATATTTTTCATGTTCTGAGTTTTATAATGTTGTTATCATGACTTTTGCCTCAAATTAGGATTGGAAAGTGTACGCAAACTTTGGAAAAAGCAGAGCATGCCACTAGTAAACTATTTTGAGGCAAAAACCATATTAGAAATGGAGAAAATCGTAATATGCTGGCTGAACTCGCTCACCTTAAACGAGTCTGCTCAAACGAAATGTAACGAGATCATCTTGTTTTTGATTAGAAATTGATGTGCATTAAAAATCGATTGTTCCCGTGAAACATGAAAGCCGAATTTCTTTAATTCTTGGACAAGTCGGCTTGTGACACGCAACATGCACCCCTTTTCACACTTTAGGAGCTTGCTTTGGTTCGGTGAATCCAAAAAGTCAGTTACAATTAGTAAGCAACTGGATTCCCGGACTTTTCGGTCCGCCGCGCCAACTGTGGCACGGCTCACGCCAACAACATCTATCTAGGCTATGAAACTATGCATAGATCTTTCACCGCCGCCCAGAGTAATTCTCTTGATCGGACAGCTTTTTATATTGTTTTACTCTGCCATAGTGCTAGCTAACTTTAGCTTGGTTACAGAAAGCTATCTAAGAGAGGGAACGATTTTTTGTCGGTGCAGCAAAAGAATAAATGATCACCTGAATAACTTCCGGCTTGGTGTGTCTTCTAGTTGCGGCCGGCAGCACAGAAGCCAATACCTTTGTTGCCGAATTGGCCGCTGTTTGTAACCTTCGCGTAGCATCAATAATCTGCACACTTTTCTCTGCGTCTCGCACCAACTTTACATCGTCCATCATTAGCGGGTTTGTCTGAACACTCTGAGTTTAGTCACAGGCTGAACACAGAGTCAGAGGCAAAAGAGGTGTGAGCTCGAGAAACGTACATGCCGAGCGATGTGTGGCGGAAGTGTGTCCAGAAAGCCAGACTGCACAAAATGTTCGTATTGCTTCTCAAGCAAAGGCCACGGGATTGAGCCGGCCATCGCACCCTGCGTGAACACGCACGACGCCGTACTCCAAGAAAGACAGGGAATTAAAGAAATTGGTTTCGGCCAAGTGGTTGCAGCCAGCGAAGCCATCTGAAATAGAACTGTTGCCAGCTTAAACAGCGAGCGTGACAAAACTGACGTGTCCACCCAACGAAATGCCGGTCAAAGCAAACGGGCCGTATCCTTGACGTTCAGCCCACCGAAGTATTCCGTTGCATTCTAGAATCAAACAGCCGCCCATCACGAACAAATCAGTCACGTAACGCAGACTCGACCGCCTGAAAGGCTGAACGTTGCACAGACGAAACAAAACTGTACGTACTGCACCAACGAATCGATCGAATTACGTACGTACAATTGAGCCTTTGGTTTGCGATAGCCGTAGAAAGGATTTTCCAGAATAACAGAAGCAATGCCACTGTCTCTGGCGAGCGGCTTGGCCAGAAGATTGTGACGGCGCCAGAAATAGTGATCTCCGGTGGCCGCCAAATGAATGCAGAGGGGCTTGCAGCTGAGGTGCCGCCACTTGGCAGGAACAACCAACCGGAATCTGCAGCAGCCAGATGAAACCCGACAGCGCCTCAGCAAAGCACTCATACACGGCGTCATCGACTGGAGCTTCCAGCAGATCAGGTAGGAAGGACGCCAACGGCGATCTCATGTGACAGTGAAATATCGTTACATCTTTTTCTTTCAATTCCTTTATACAATCACTGTTGAATTGCATTAGGTTTATTGGCAAACGTTCAGCGGCGTATTTAGGAAAGTATGTAATTAGTTAGTTTTTATCTATCTGCAGTACGCTTACTACCAGCTCACAAACCTTGTCAATCCTCACTGGTTGCTCGTGCCTATCCAACAGTTGTATGCACTTTCTTCGATCTGCCAAGTGTTTTCGATTGATGATGCACCTTAGAGAGCAAGTAGGGACCACTAGCAAGTTGCTTCTTCAAGTACCTGTTGATAGTATCGGCGCTCCCCCATCCCTTCGTGAAAAATTTTGTAAGCAGTATGGAACGGTAAATCTGATCAAACGTGCTCAATGGATGATGTCGTGGCATCACGCATAGTCGCTTAACGCTGCCGCCAACTCATGCCAGTACTAAGCAGAATCGACCACAAGCCAGAATGGTTTATTGGATTGCGCTCACTGCAGCAGTTGCACAAAGATCTAAAATTCAAAGCTGTAAAGAAAACCAAAAACATCTCAGTCTGTCACCATCATCATTACTGTACTAAGAGGGAGCTATGTTGGCCCAGATTGCACCGACTCTTAAAGATTTATCTATTGTACTAGCCAGCGGTTCCCCAAGGCGAAGAGAAATTCTCAAAATGTTGGTATGTCATTGTTTATTACCTATACCTTTAGTTCACTACGCAGCTTATTTCATTACTGCAAAGTTGCTACGCACTTCAATCCCAAAACCTTCAAACTGCGTAAGCAGCGGAAATGGAACAGAAAATCTGTTCGCCGTGTCCTATTTCTTTACGTTTCCTTGTTTTCAAAACTCTTGCGAGACACAACTCGCATATACAGTACATCACTCACGAAATCACCCGGTTACTTGCTTGGTCAGAACCTGGTTCACATCACGTCCGTAACAGCAGGTACGTACAGTACCATTCGCTTGGCGAAAAAAGATTACATCCTACCACCTATCCTATCCTACTACTCAATCGCCAGAACTAACCCGGGGGGGGTAGCTGAGTCTTGCCTGCGGTTCGTTATGAAACCCCTCCCCCATTGGTATGTCAGAGAACATTTTCTTCGCAGGGGTTGGAGTTCAGAGTGATAGTTTCGAAGTTTGCCGAGGATTTGGACAAAAGTCTCTACTCAGACCGACCAGAAGCTTACGTGATAGACAACGCCAGACTCAAAGCTGAGGACGTCATGCAAACAATGGAACAGTCTCAGGTACAGCACGTAGCATTATGCTTTGATCGTGAATGATCCGTACTTTGTAGGAAACAGTAGACCTTCTGATCGCATGTGATACGGTAGTAACGCTAGACGGTCAGATCATCGAGAAACCGAAGGATCCACAAGATGCAGTCAACATTCTCACAAAGTAGGTACGCATTAATTTAACAGTGTCTCCCCACCATCGGCAACGGCCAGACTGAGAACCCTTCATTTTTAATCGAAATTTTCTGACCACGTTTTTGATTTGTACAAATTCAGACAGAAAATTTGCTAAAATAACTGTAAATCAAGGCTAAATTTCAATGTTGCCGGCCTAAGACTCCCAAACCCATTTTCCCATCGACCTGTTACATGCATCATGTACGAAAGGCCAAGATGTACACAAATCAAATCATACATGTACTAGGGAGTTTGAGGGTTACCCCCCTAGCTGAAAAGGCCAAACCCCCCTCACCCCGACCAAAAAATACAAGTACTAGTAGTGGCTCCAGTACTAACAAACTGGCTCAGAAATCATTAAGTTTTAGCCTAAAATTCGCTTGAAAAGCCTTTGGAAACCGAATTTGGCGTTTCCACTGCTGATATCTAAGACAAATCGGTGTTTGGGAAGCCATTTTTTGCTTGTTTTTAGCTCTAAACGTTATTTGGCAGCTTAAAATAGCGATTTTTGCGTCCTTACTAAAAAACGCATTTCCAGGCGTTTTGGAGCTTTTTAAAATTTTGGACCCACCCCCTGGGTGGGCGAAACCCCCCTCCTACCCCCTCCCCAGGTCGGCCCGGAGCTGTTACATGTATGAAACAAATTGTGTCGATGCGTTCAGACTGACGGGAAGAGAACACACAGTTCACAGCGGCGTCGTCCTAGTGCAACAGCAATTGGGTACGTACTCTACGCCAGTCTTTGATTGCAACTATTCAGCGTATGCAGACCCCAGAACAGAGAATAATACTGACACCCCAAAGACGATAAGCATACTGATCGACTCAAAGACTGACAATCGATATGCTGCAGATTTAACCTACGCAGAATAAATTTAGGACCAAAATTCCACGAATTCACAGAGCATACCCAGGTTAAGTTTGGAAATCTCTCTCAACAACTTATACAGGCGTACGTCGACACAAATGAACCACTGTAAGCGATCTTATCAAGTGACCAAATATAATTCCCAGGTTTTAGGGACAAAGCAGGAGCCTACGGAATTCAAGGCTACGGGTCGGTGCTGGTGGAAAGGATAAACGGCGATTACTACAACGTTGTGGGCCTGCCACTGCACAAACTAACAACCAAACTATTGGAGATATGGCAGTGATCGGAAACACCGCTGCAAGCACCGTTGTCTACTACGCAGGGCAAGACAAAATTTATACTAACGACTAAACTAATAAAGGACACAATGCAAACATGATGAATTTAAAACAGCCGTACAATCAACAACATTAGATATTGCTAGTGCTGTGTGAAGCAAGCGAATAATAAACAACTGTAATATGAACAGACAGTTTAACTGTAGAATCAAATCAGCCATCACATGATACAATCACGTATTCTAAGACTTGAGTAGCAAAGTATACCCGTTGACCACCTGAGGCCTACATAAAACAGCTGTGCCCACTCTAAACGCAGCATACACTACATAGGCGCAAACACTCTCCAGGCAGCCACAAAACACTCGTCGCCGTTACGATACTAAAACCCAGAACTCTACGTAGAGGCCATTGGACAAAGAACAGGCGTGAAGGCAGCAAAGCTACAATAGAGAGTACTTGAAATGAAAGAACGTTTTGTACATCAAAATAGCACGCTCCTCCACCAATATCAGTCCACACACCAACTATCAGTTGTTGTTGTTGTTGTTGTTGTTGCTGCGCTGTTGAGCGGGAGAACCGGCTCGTTCGGTCTCTCTGGTCTGGCGCAAACTGCCCGGAATCGGCTCTCTGTATTGCGTGAACGAATCACTGTCTGGACTGGTCAGGTTCAACGTTCCCGGACGCTCCGGCCGGTATTGTTTAGGCACCTCCGCCGAGTCCGACGAGCTCATCTGAAACCAAACCGACAATGCTTATTCCATCCACAACCTGCCAACCACCAGAACCAGATTTTTGGCTCCGATCGGAATCGCAACTCAAGCACAGTTCCGTCCAAAATCGACTTAAAATTTAGGAACAACCTGTTTTTCACCAACAAGCAGTGGTCACCCACGCATACCAGAGTTTTCCACTTATAAAATATTATTTTACAACTGAAAAGTGCCCAAATTTAGGGTCGATTTTTGGCGCCCTCTCGAGGACCATAGTCTTCTATCAGTTTCATCAATGCAAAACAACCGGACGTTTGGCTAAAATTGAATTTGTCTTCACTTAAATGGTTGTTCCAGTCATTCCTGACCATTTTGCGCTTGATTTGTCAAACTTTCTTTGAAATTTTACAAAGAAATTGTAGTGTTGAAGCATAACAGACACTGTACCCCCTCCCCGGCCCGGACTGCTGCATGTATGCCACTTCCTAAATCTGTCTTGCCTTAAACGTTCTTCCGCTTGCAACAGTACCGATGGAAGCGGATAGGTGCTCGCGAGCCAGCTTTAAATAGTATCTTTTAGCTGACCTGTGCGAGTTTCTTCCATGGCTCACTGACACAGATGTGGTCCAGGTCGAATAGGGGTGGTTGACTGGGGAAGGGGTTTTCTGCTAGGAGGGGGTCCAGGGCGTTTTGGCCAGGGAGGGGCTCGAAAAATTCATAAAGCTTCCAGGACGCCTGGATATTTGTTTTTAGCATGTTTTCTTTATGAGGCTATAAATCGCAATTTTTTGAGCTGCCAAATAGCACTAGAGAGAAACTAGCCTAAAATTACCAAAAAACTAAGTGGGCTCTTTCAGCTACGTAATTGGCAACTAAAGCTTCTACCTAAGCACAAAGACACGCAATCGTACACAAGAAATGGTGTTCGGTTTCCTAAAAATATAAAAAAGTTTCGATAAATTACGAGACCTCTGGCATCGGAATCGGAATTCCAGTCGGTCCCTATACACAACTACTACAGCACCGAACCAGGTTTGGCAGTAGGGGGTCCGGCACAAATAAATAATCACGGAAAAACCGAAAAATAGAAATTTCGAGCTAAAAATCGATTTTGAATGCTAATTTGTGCTCAACTACAGCCAAAAATAGCGTTTGCACCTGAGAACTTAGCTTGGCTGAGGGTTAGGCTTAGACTTCGTTTCAGGAAGATTAGCTTCGAAAACATGACTTTCCGATTGGGACGGTTTCCTATAATCCTAAGCCTAAATTAAGCCTGAAGCCTCAGCCTGGCTGAACCGAAGCCGAATTTCTAGCCAATCACTTACTTAATTGCCAGCCAATTGTGCTACAAACGAAATCTTCGTGAGTGGACAATCTGTCGGATAGGAAACCAGTATTATAGGTGCGCCAATCAGAAAACTGCCTTTTTAAAAGCCTGTCTTCTTAAGCCGAAGCGAGCGCGATTGTCAGCCCGGAAATGAGTTGCGCGGCGGTGAAAATGCGGGCTTTAACCCGACGAACCGGCGGGGTTACACACTGTACATGAACTCATCAAAAAAGTCAGTCTAGCTGGCTGCAGGAGGATTAGGAGGAGGAGTACCTCTTCGAGTACGGGGTAGAGTTTGCGTTTGCGTCCGACCGCTCCAGTGCTGCCGGAGGAGTCGTCCGACTTGACCGATGACTGTGAGTGGCGCTCGGCAGAGTCCCTGCGTCCCTGACTGTTGGTGGCCGAGCCGGCATAGCCGGAGTCACCGGAGTTATTCTTGTATTTGCGTCTGCGGGCCAGAGGCGCCGCCGACACGTCCGACAGACAGAATCCCTCCTTGTTTGCAGTTAGAAAGGCGTTCAGTGTCTCGTTGAATGTTTGCGCTGAAAAACGCCTTAATAAGCAATTTGACTGCAGCGCACTGACACAGCTAAATGCTGTTGGTCGAAGCGTAATCAATCGCTCCACCCAACACAAACACACTGCCCGCAGAAAAATCAGCACCCATTGGACCAAGCACAGTTTTACAAAGACCACCGCGCCGGCCTGAGATCAGATCAGTTCGCCGAAATTACTTCGCCGAAGGTACCGTTTGCTGAATGTTCAGCTCGGCGAATCGAAAAATAATAAAGCAAGTACCTAATCTATGACCCTCAGACTTAACCATAAGCGAGAGAAGTGAAACCTAAGTGGCGCTGGTGACGTTCGTGGCCGACCTGACCGAATATAATTGTTTGTGTCAATTGTTTGAAATGACCCGGGGGCATAACTACCCCTCCCCAGCAAATGACCCTGATGGACCAGGGACCATGGTCAGGCGAGCCAAGAACGTCACCCGGTTTCACTTCTCTCTCTGATGGTTAAGTCTGAGGGTCATAGATTAGATACCGGGTTTATTATTTTTCGATTCGGCGAACCGAACATTCGCCCAACCGTGCAGTCGGCGAAGTGAAGATTCAGCCGACCATTCCTTCGGCGAAACTTTTTCGGCGAACTGAACCCAACCCCGCCGGCCTTAACTCTAAGTATACAGGAAACCAGTGCTACGTTTAAATTAGATATTAGTTGTCCATTTACCTTAGTAAATCAACTTTTTCAGAACGGACTTAACATACGTATTCAGAAAGTCTTTTGCACCTAGCTACTCTCTGTACGTAGAATAAGCATTAATTACTGATTGTTCTGCACTAAATCTTTCGACGGCGAAGTGGGGTTGCATAAGATTGAAAGTACGGAAAGCGGTAAGCGAGAGCCCAATCTAGCACAATCACTCTTACCAGGCAAATGCTCCCCACGAAACATAAACATCCCTACAACACAAAAACACCTCATAACTGCAAACGCACAGTACATCCGTAAGACAGCAGCTGATAAAAGCTAAACAAAACCGTCGGTTCTTACTACAAAACAGGCGTGAGTGAGTGGTGGCCAGCGCCATCAAAATTTTGATTTTCCGCACAACCTGAAGTTGCAGCGCAAAATAATGTGGCTCCGTGATGTGATAAGTTATCGATCAAAAGAAAAGACCCAAGCAATTTTTGTAAAACAGTATTTGTCTGTACATCTAACAGGTCATCCGCCGAGGGAGGGTTGGGGACTCAGCCTAAATTCTAGAAAGGGGGTTGGGCACTAAAGAAACGCTCAAAAATCGCAATTTTTCGGCTAAAAATCGTCAAAAATAATTTTGGTTCAAATACAGCTAAAACGTGCTGTTTTACAGGTGATGGTGGCAATTTCTGTGTCAATTAAAAAATCGCAAAAATTTCCTCAAAAAATTGCTTGTCAGAAAAATCGGAGGGGGAGGGGGTTCCTATCCATCCGGGGGATCTGGCTAAGTCGGGTGAGGGGCAGACATCCCCCGGACCCCCTGTTACATGTATGTATTTGTCATAGCCAGTCTAATTAGCATGAATAAAAACGTTTCTGGAAGTTAATTCTACAAATCATTTTAGATTATTGTCAATTTGTCAAACCATTGGGTGGCCTTTTCGTATGTGCTCTTTTACGAAGCATTAGTAGAAAGCCTCAATTTTAGGAATAAATAAAAGTTGAATTGAACCTAAGCATCTGTATAATTATGTTCAGAAAAAATGAGAAAATGCTACTGGAGACCACAAGTACCAAAAATATAAAGTGAACCAAACCATACTGGTGACCACTAGCCAGAAAAGCCAAAACCCTTCAGACCCGGAGAGAGTAACAGTAGGACACTTTTTAATTTAATACTTGCTTTTAGCTGTTAAACCCGATTTGTGATTTTTAACCTATCTTCAATAAAACGTGCTAAAGCGCATTTTTCAAGCGTATTGGAAGATTTTTAAAATTTTGAATCCGTTCCTGATTGAAACCCCCTGGACCCCACCTGGCAGACAAGACCCACCTCCTTAAAGACCCAAACTTGTTACATGTACCTAACCTTATATACTGAAACAACTGATTCGCTTTTCCATAAATCTGCACGGTAGCACGAACCGACCTAAGCGACGCAAAGCCAAATTCTAAGTTACGGTTGAACAGCCAGGCACTTGATCAAAAAACGTACCGGTACTGGTGTCTATAAAATGTCTTTAAGTGCCTGACTATTCAATGCATTGCAGCGAAGAAAAATAGTTTCCCAGAGTGGAAGCATCGATGAAGTTGTTCAACTCGCCTTCACACGCAAAAGACAAAATAAATGCGAAGCTACAAAGATTAGAAGGCAGAAAAAGAGGCAATTGGCTCACTTGCAGAAGCGTTCAAAACGGTGGGAGTGAAAAGGGGCGTGTCAGGGCTGTGGCCTTTACGCAGCCAGTCATGTTCGTGCACGTCATCCACTGACAACCGTTCCACCGGCTCCACCGTCAGTAGCCCTAAACAACCAACCAGTTGTGTGAACCAAGCCAAGTCATTGTCCAGCTACCTTTTATAAGCTCCTTCGCCTCACGGGAAACGCCCTGCCATTCCGGTGCATCGAAAGAAAAATGTGCTCGCCGAATACGCTTCATTATGTCTCCAGCAGACTCGTACTTGGTCTTGGCACGAAACGGTACGTGTCCAGACAACATGGTGTACTAGAAAGATGCGTAAACGCCCATCCTAAGCGGGAGCAAAGGTGAAGAGTACCAGGATGACCCCAAGACTCCAGAGATCGCACTGCTGATTGTAGGTGGGCAGGAAGTCATGGTCACCGCTGACATTAATGCTCGTGCTGTCCTTGTGTAAGACCTCAGGAGCAGCGTAGGGCAGTGTGTAGCAAGGAGTTGTCAATGGGAGACCGGCTGACGGCAGCATTCGGGCAAAACCAAAGTCGATCAAACGAAGATCGGCTTCAGAATCGTCTGAGTCGAATATTATGTTCTGAAGACAGCAACATCCTACACCTTCACTCCCTTAGGTAAACTGGTCAAAGATAACAGAAACGAAAAAGGAACCAACATGCATTTCAAAATGCGTTTTTAAAGACCAATTTTTATAAATTATCTGGCCCTGACAAGCCCACAACTAGTGTCCTTAGGCTTTTTTGTTAAAAGACCACTTTTTAAGGCCCATCTCTAATTGCCGGAACAGTTGGTGTAAAGCCACTGTGCGCGTGCACTCATTCACTCGGCGGTTTGAAGTTGATACCTCTGGTTTAAGGTCTCGATGAACAGCACCCTTGTGATGTATGAAACGGACGGCCGACACCAATTTACGCATGATGCGAGCAGCCTCAGACTCAGTGAAGTGTTGGGCCTGGCGGATGCGAGTGAGCAGCTCAGGGCCTTTGAGTAGTTCGAGCACCAGATAGACGTGGAATACGTCCTGCAGACACTCCAAAGACTTGACTATGTTCTTGTGCTCCTTACACATCTCCAGCATCTGGTACTCGCGATGGGCCTGCGGCGCGAATCGCTGCGATATCACCTTGACCGCAAACTCCGCCCCAGTCTCCTTCGAACGACACTTGCTAAACAGTTGAGTGCAAACGCCTGCAGACCAGAAGAAGCGCACCGACAGACGGAAAAGGCGCCACGACCAAGAAAACCAGAATCGCTCAGATCAAGATGGTACTTCAAGAAGAACGGTGAATTCTAAAGAGTCATCACTTCAGAATCAGCTCGCTCTCTCTGTCTCACCTGATCTTCTCCGAATCGTTGAATATCCCAGTTGGCGTTGGCGTCCGGAGCTTCAATTGTAGACAAATATTCACTGCTTATGATGTTATTGTTGGATAACATGACAGCAGGAGAAATAAATGAATATCCCTAAACCAGTTCGTTCGGTACAAAAACCAGCTACATCTTTCCTTAAAAGCATCTCACTCTGAATAACTTCTTGGCAGCACCCTCTGGTGACTCCGCCGGGGAGTAAATGGGAGCTTGTCGAGTGAATTCATCCGCAAAATTGTGCACATCCAATTGGTGAGCCGGACTCGGCCGGATTGGAGGCGCCACCTGCCGATTCTCTATCTGCATCCAATCGATGCCCTACAATCATATATACATTGTCGGACCCTCAAACCTCCTGCAAAACTCCCAACCGATTCTTCATAGCTTTAAACATTCCGGAAAACAGTTCTTTCTTGGGGTAATGTTTGTCATTTTGGTACACATAGAAACAGGAAACATAAACAATACAATTTAAGATCAAAAACATGTTTGCAACCCAGGGTCCAACCAGAGCAAATCCCAAAAATATGATGCGCGCCATCAAGCATGCGCATGACGGCGTGCCTCAACCAATCTGGGCGTGTGAGCCAACGTCGTCATGCCTTTAGGTCATGTTCGTCGTCACAAAAAACAATCATAATTCTTTCATCGAATACCCAGTCCATATTACGGACACGCAATAACAATACCAATCGTTGCTGCAAGTTTAAAAGCTACATTCTTCGAATTACAAGAAAATTAGATTTTTTGGCTGACAGAACAAGCAGAAGTTGGGATTTTCAGGCTATAGATGCAAAATACCAAATAACAAATAGCTAATTAACCATCATTCAAACAATTCGTTTTCAGTCAGTTCTTGATCCTTTCTGGCTGAAACTTTCAGATTTATTAATAAGATTACCGGCTAGATATTTTGCAACTTTAGTCTGAAATTCCAACTCCTGCTGGTTCTGTAAAACTGGTAAAATGATGTTTTTAAGGTTTTTCTATTTAAAAACACTTTTTAAAGTTGCATTTTATGTGAAATAAAGCTGAAACACCTAGTTATATATTTGGCGAACTTAATGTTGAATCTAAGCGGATTAACAACTGATTCTGTGCATTCATTCTAGAAGGTCCAAAATCTGTGTGATTTTTTATCATACGAAAATTTGTTTCGTTAGCGAGAAAATCGAACTTCTTTCTGACATATTTGTTTCCGACTGTCAGATAACACTGAAACAGGAGGCCTTGCTCAGACATGTACTGTTGGCGACGATGGCGATGGGATTTGCTCTGGGCGGACCCCCTATTGCATGCAGCTTTATCCGCGAAAGTTACCAAGAAGCCAAGAAAACGGTAGAAACGCGCTGAATATTAGAAAAAAATGGACAGCCTACAAGACTAGAACACAAACGAAACCTAGTTTGTCATACCTTCTACAGTCAGGGAATTAACAAAATCATGGAACGGATACCATATCGATACCCGTTCAACTTCAAGAGGTATCATTAACCTTGAAAAACTTGTGGGTCTTTATTTCATGAATTCCGTTGTGACCCAGACGGTGCATCGGCTGTTTTGCAAGCAACCGACTGATGAAGTCTTTAGCCACGGAATCGAAATTGCGAGGAAACGGAACTTTCTTGGTGAGAATCCGTCTAACAAGAGACACGGTGTAGCAACACCAGCACCTCCTCACACTCACTCTGCAATTTCACGACTGCTGTTTCTTGCGCCTTCCACTGTGAACGGGGAGCAACCAGTGAGCAGTTCAAACGCCAGGACCCCCAAACTCCACCAGTCCACTGACTAAACGTCTTTTAATGATTTGCCCATCCAACTGCACAGATACCTCAGTGTAACCATGCTGACTTCTCTGCACTATTTCTGGTGCCATGTACTCAATGGTGCCACAGTATGAATTCGCACGGCGCATCTAAACAGCATCTTAACTGGCACTAATACACACAAAAACCGGATAACTTGCCGGGTCATCTTCTGCGAATTCCTTGCAAAGACCAAAATCGGTCAAAATAATGTGACCTTCCCCATCGAGCATCACATTCTCCAGCTTCAAGTCTCGGTATATGATACCCAACTAAGCAAGACCGCATAGACAAGAAGACAGTGCACCCGGCCAACCTGATGAAGGTGCTCCAGGGCCAACGTCAACTCTGCCACGTAAAATTTCGTAGTCGCCATCGGAAAATTGCCTTGAGCACAAAGATGAGTAAACAGCTCACCGCCGTTTACGTAGTCTAAATTGTGAGGTAATTGGATTGGATACCACTATAATGCGCTTTAACGATTTCCTCGCTGTAAAACGGAGCAAAAATGCTAATCGGGACGGAAAGGAGGCAACGGGAAGAAAGTGACTCACCCATGATCAGATGCAGCTTGGACTCGGACTGGAAGGCGTACTGCAGATTGACAAGAAAAGGCGAGTTGCGGATATGTTCTAACACTTGCCGTTCGCTGATTGTGTGCTCGAGTGTCTTCGACTTCTGCATCACACGACTCTTCCGCAACACCTTCATGGCATAAATACTGCCGTGGTCGCTTCCTCCCACTTTGCGCACCAGAAACACCTTGCCGTACGCTGCAACAGCTACTTTAGCATCACTAATGTCGCTCCACCAAATGACCAAGGTGTAGCTATCTCTAAAATTCCAAACAATGAGAACAGTTTGAAAATTTGGCTTTGTAAAACGCATTTAAACGGTATTCAGAAGGTAAATTTCCGATTTAAGTAGTACTATATAAAGTCAGAAGATCGATTTTCAAAAGGATGTTGTGTAAAGTAGGACTATTTGGCGGTGTGATGTTTCTGCTGGTATCGAAATTTTCCCTGACCAGACACCAAATTCCCTAACCTTTGGCTGATTCCCAGACTTCCTTAAAATTTCCTGACTTTTCCATGACTCCCTGACTTTCCAGGTCCCGCACGAACATACGTACATGGGCCGGGGGTAAACCCCTCCCCCCTCGGCCGGCCATACCCCCTCCCTCCCCACCCCTCCCTCCCGGAGGGAGGAGAATTTTCGCTTATTTATATGCGCAAACGGGGGAACCCCCCCCCCCCCCGAGGTCTCCAACCACCCTACCCCCCTTCGGATTTTTCCGGCCCATGTATCCGCACGAACCTATTATCCGCCACACGGCGGATAATTCAGAAGGCCCATTCACCTAACCCGCTGCCAAACCCAGGTTTTAGGCTTAAGTTACGGCTTCAACTTAGACTTATGCTTAGGGTTAGGTTTAAGAAACGAAAAAATTCGGTAAAAATCCGCTACGAAACAAGCGAGAGGAATCGATTTAAAAATACCGTAACCGTGATACGGTAGTTACAGTTACCTATACTTTTCAGTCGGTGCAGTTGATGTAGTGGTTTAGGCCGCGAAGTCACGTGCTATGGGCCCTACGCACGCTCATCCACTCTGCGGGGTAGATTTCTAGTCGCAAAAAGTCGGTCGTCGGCGAAAAGCCCAACCCAAGCCACCGAAAGTTGGTGACAGCGAGTAGGTAAATGGGAACCGACTGGATCTGCCGTTGCACCTTAAAGCCCCTCCACAAAGCATGCTTGCATTGGAGGAAAAGAATACTGTCGATGTCAGGAGCTGTCTGATAAACCAACTATGCCGGGAGACCTCTATACACCGGGCTACCCATAACGAGCGTACACTATGAAATTCTGCTAACCATGACGTCAACACGCCGGGCGATCACTTAGTGACTGGCCTGGCACCTAACAGAATCGAGGATAATGTTTATGAAGCTGTTCTTCCGTTAATCAACTGATAGCTAGCAGAATTTCTTATAGCGTCCGCTTTTCTAAAGCACAGGCACAATTATTTTAAATTAATGGCTACAAATTTGAAATTGCTCCCAGAACCAAAAATGTTAGCAGAAAAACTACGAGGTGACAATTGCGGAGTGCTTTCCAAAAATTAAGAACGGGGACAACTGCCCATAAAACGTTACTATTTTACATGTCCAAGGAGTGTTTGCATACGGTTTAGGAGTACCAAAAAACATCGATTGGGGGCGGTTCAGTGATTTTTC
>JASANB010000104.1:0-35147 GCA_030248155.1 Sabatieria punctata | reverse complement strand
TAAGTCGATGTTGCGACAGATAGAAATTGTCAGCCAGTTCTACCGTCTGATATCTAACAGGGTAGTCGACCTGATATCGACTCTCTTCTGGCAAGTAACGAATTGAACGGTCAAATTGCTCCTGAACTTGATCGTTCTCTGTCTTCTGGCCATCGTCCTTAATGCCAATGGAATCTAAGTTCCACAGTTTGGCAACTTGGTCTTCCAGAGTGGACTTATCACGTGCCACCACTGCGGCAACTACGCCTAGACTCAGTCGGTCTCCTTTCGCCGCAGTCAATCTGGCCTGCCGGTAGATAACCTAAGCGAGAGCTAACCAAAAAGACTGAGTGGTCTAGCCAAATTAGAGGCTGCATTTGTACAATTTGGAAGAAATAGTCACCACTTGTCCAGCAAATACATCAACCTCTAGTCTTCCTGGCTGTTCATTTATTGGATCGGCCAATTCATAGTTTTGCCAGAATTGGATACACTGATTCAGCGAACTGGTACCGACACTGAGGTTGTGTAATTTCGGGGCAGAGGGTGGCCCGAACTCGAATACGGCTGAAATCCTTCAGGCACAAGTCAAATTCCACTCGGCAGGATTTGAACGGTCTGGTTTTCTGAGCAAAACCTGCCAGTGCGAACTCATTTGTCTCTAGTTCTTTTAGCTGCTAGCTGTTTTGCTACTGAGGTTCTGAGAAATGTTCGTTGACTTCCTGAGTCTAGTAATATTCTAACAGTAGCAGCTTGACCAGTGCTCCAACGTTACACTAACTGAGTTCGCGCTGTCAAGAGCAAAACTTGACTGCCTTTAGGCTGGAGAGACCGTCAAACAGAATGATTACTGTTGAATTAGTTGCCGTTTGTGCCTCCACAGTACCATGGCCTAAACAGGCTCCACTAGCGGTCGCTAGAAGGTTGGACTCAACTGCGTTCCGGTTTGAAACCACCCCTTTGAGGCGGTTTTCCTTTATCGCTCTTTTCGAAAATTTTGCCGAACCTTTACAGGGCACAACGACCGATGGTGATTTATGGCTTGGCAGTGAACGCATGCATTCCTCTTCTGTTGAGGACAAGTCCTAACTGAGTGTGTCTGATCTAAGACACCGGAAACAGAGTTTATTAGTTTTAGAAACTCGAAGCGACTTTAGCATCTGTGTGCATAGTGCACTGGTCTGGAAAATGATTTGCCTTGCAATAGATGCAGTTTGGAGTCGTACGAGTCAAGAGCATTTGGGCCGTACTGGATAGCCCACTAGACTTAGGCAGCAGATTACGTGTAACTGAGGCTGTAACAGCATCCTTGGGTGACACTTTCGAAAACTGGGACACAAATTTTGCTGTCTGCAATTCCTCGAACAGATATTCCCTAAGACACTTCAATCTGTCAGGCTGCTTTTTTAGTCTCTGAGAGATTTCAGTTAGCAGACGGGACGGCAGTTTCATAAGCAGAATACGCCCTAAATAACGCTCAGTAGCGGCTGGTTGCTGCAGCTGCTCCAGACCTCGAATATGCTTTTCGACTTCCATGTAGAAATGTTGCAACCCTTCGAAGTTGTCAGTGGGTGTTTCGAGTTTATCTAAAGCACAGTAATGCCCTCAATTAAGTCCTCTTCATTGTCGAACTGTTTAGTTAGAAATTCGATAGCAAGGATGTAGCCATCGTCAGTTACTGGGAAGCCCTCTACCATGCGCGCAGCAGTGCCAGAGAGCACAGATTTCAAGTAGGCGAACTTCTGGCTATTGGTTAGCTGTATGCTGTTATGAACTGATTCATGGAAACTGGCCCAAAAGCCGCGCCACTCGAACAAATCTCCATTAAAGGGTTTGAGCTCTAACTTTGGCAATCTGACCGCAGGTACTGCGGGCTGACTACTCCTAGCTACCACTGTGTCTGAGTGTCCTGAACTAGATTGGTTGGTCATTTCTAGTGCTTCTAGTCTTCGTTCCGACGCCCTAAGCAGCTCACTATGTTGTTCCTTAAGCAACTGCATTTGCTCCTGGTGGCGCCGTTCTGAGTCAGCCATCTGCTGTTGGAAAAATCCTAACAAGGCTACTACATTAGGGTCGAGTGCTCCAGCCGCAGTAGCAGCTGGCAATCCACTTTCCCTCTGCACTGTTGCAGAGGGCGTGGCAAATTTATCACCACCTCCCGCCTGGTCGGCGTCTAAGGGAGTGGTCAATTTAGGAGGACGTTTGAAGGGCTCTAGTTCTCTGTCTACGTCAAATAGTTGCCTTACAAGTTTAGATTGTTTAGAGTTAAGTGCGTTTTTTTCTGATTCGTCACAAGAAGGCAAAGACATAAATTCTTTAACTGCTTTTTTCAGCCCAATTTCAACGTTCCTCGCGTGTAACCTAACATCGAGACACTGTTTCACAAAATCTGGCTGTTCCAACAAACTGGAGTCGTTGGCAACTTGACTAACAAGGTCCCTAGCAGTGTCCGACAAATTAGCTGTAGTCGTTGTAAACGACTCGATTTGCTCGACCAAATAACTTTTTCTGTCGCTTAAGCTAGCGCTTCTAGTTCTATAGGCTGACTCTGCCGGCTGTTCGTCTTTAAAAACCGGCATTATATATTTTAAGCAATTTTTTGTTTTTAGCTAGCCAGACCAACCAATTTCTATACTCCCTCACCTGGTGGTAGCGACTTTGGCGGAAGTCTGAGTATTCTTGGGTTTGTTGGGTGCTTTCGGCTTGAGGAATTTAGATGCCATCTATCTACAGGTCCTGTGTGCACGACACCATGTAGAATAAAAATACTGCCCAGAGCGTTGTGTTTGCGTGACGTGACGGCAGTTTCCTTTCTCTAACACACCAAAGCCTCTACCTACTAACAGGTCTCTTTTATCAGAACACAAAACTTAACTCAATTCATCGCAAGTTAGTCAAAAAGAGGCGGACAGACCGCCCAAACACGCACACTACCGTAATGAACGACGCCCAACGACGCCAGAGCACCTAAATAATCTCAAATACGTTTGACATCCCATACCCAAACAACAGTACCCATGACTACAGACCCCAGGGCGCACCACCTGCTCCCATTCGTCGCCGCACCTTGTAGCGCCAGGCTTGCCTGTTACTCGCTGCACAGGTGGTAGTGTGAGGCTTCTTAGGCTCTGTTGTCTGTTGACGGTGCTGTGCTTTCAGTTCTGGGTAGTCTTTCCGGTTACTAACATCCTAGTCTTTAAAAACTGTGCTTACTTTCATATCCGTACAGGTACCATACTGTGTATAGCTAGGTTTCCGGCTGGGGGAAATTTTTTTATCGAAAATAGGGTCTCAGCACTATGCCCAATGGGGGTTTCAGCGACCTTTTTTGGGCTCAAGGCAGGGTTTTGAGGACTAAAAATCGGGTAACAATCCTGTCTAAAGTGCAAAAATGCGGTTTAAAACCTTATTTTTGCTTTAATACGTGCCAAAACCCCCGTTTTATTTAAAATGCATTTCTGGAACCTTATTTAGAGATTTTGAAACCCAAATTTGGGTTCCAGAACCCCGTTTAGGGCCTCCAAAAACCCTGTTTAGGCTCTCTGAAACTCAAATTAAGGTTCCGGAACGCTATTTAAGGTTTCAGAATCGCAAACTAGGGTTCCGGAACTCTATTTAGGGCTTCTGGAACCCTGTTTGCAGATTTAGAAACCCAGAATAGGGTTTCAAAAAATCCCCCACTAGAATGCGGCTGGGGAAAATGCCCCCTATTCCCCCAACGATACTTGTAACAGGGGATCTTGGGGTCTGCCCCCACCCGACTTAGGCCAAACCCCACCTGGATGCTGACCCCCTGAGACGATTTTTCCGACCCCCATCCGATTTTTCTGGCAAATAATTTTTTGAGCAAATTTTTGCGATTTTTTGCAATTTCAGCCCAACCCACAGACCCCCAACCACCCATCCCCCTATGGCGGATGACCTGTTACATGCCCCCAACTACATGTACGGTAGGTACCATATAGTACAACACACTGTAGTGTAGCATTTTCCAGCTTGGATCGTTGACTATTTGACTCTTCTTTAGAAATACTTGGATTTCTCATTATTGGTGGTTCTACCTCAGGCACCATGGAAGCCTATTATCCAGACTACCCGCAGTATAACAGTCTGTTAGATATAACACTGCCTCAATCGAGGGACGGTTCTTTTATGAATGTGGCCAAATATCTGAATGGAACTGTTTACATAATTAGAATGGGAACCAGATCTTATCCAGTATTGCGGTTGGACCTTGAGACCTTTACCTTTCTGCCTGGTCCAAGTTCAGAGAAATTGAAGGGTCGAAAATACGAAGCAAGTGCTGTGCTTGACAACAAAATTTATGTTTGTGGTGGAATGACACCATTTGGCGATTTGAATTCCTGCCAGCGTCTTTCAGAAGGTAGATGGGAGATGATTGCTAACATGTCAGAGCGAAGAAGTGGTTCAGCAATGGTATCGATCAATGACTGTATCCTAATTGTTGGGGGCGCCCATCTTGCAGACAAGTCACATATCAAACCGTTAAATACTGTGGAACAGTACAATTCAGAGAGGGATTCATGGTCAAATCTCATCCCTATGCTTGAAGCTCGTGTATTCCATTCAGCTGCAGTATTAGACGGCGAGGTGTTTGTGTGTGGGGGACTGCCGGGTTGGGCTGAGGTTGTTGGCTTAAAATCGTGTGAAAGCTATGACCCTAAAACTCTACGTTGGAAGGAAAGTCCCAGTATGACAACAGGTCGTTTCAACTTCCAGTTGATGTCACAGAGCAAGCGGCTGTTTGCAATTGGTGGCAGTAAAGAAGACATTGAAACTGTGGAGATGTTTGACCCCAGAACACATCACTGGACACTATTAACCGAAGCCTTGCGTTATGGTCGGTTAGGCAGTTCAGCCATTGCCATCGATGCTTTGTTGTTTCCTCATAAACTTGGTAAGTTAACCCCTTGGGCCAGACCGTTTAAACTCAAAAATAGCAGCATGCAGGCTAGGTTCGGAATTAAGCCTGTGATTGCGCGACCAAAATTCCAGAAAAATTTTAAAAATTGCTCGAGCCAAACGTCGCTGTGGGCGGAGCCAGAGGATAATTGAACAACGTATCTACTACTTGCCGGGATGACGTGGATGAAGAGCCAGGACTCTGTTGTTTTTTTGTCGGCAATCTCGTCCTTAATATAATACATGCGTACATGTAACAGGGGGTCTGTCTGGGGGTCTGCCCCCGCCCGACTTATGCCAGACCCCCACCCCGAGACATTTTTGCCGATCCTCCTCCGATCTTTGTGGAAAGTAACTTTTTGAGCGAATTTTTGCGATTTTTTTTAATTTCAGACGTAAAAATTGCCAGAATCGCTGCAAAACAGCACTTTTAAGCTGTATTTCAACCCAAATTAGCGTTTTTTAGCCAAAAATGCGATTTTTTCGATTTTTGAGCCTAAGCCTCAACCAACCAACCACCCCCCCCCCCCCACAGAACGTCGAAGTTTATGGACGGCCCCAAACGGTTAAGGCAAATGCAGCCTGTTGTGGCATGTGTTATTAGAGTATACCAACGAACACCTACATACAGTTCAGACAGATCGGTAACTCAGCCAGACTATAGATTGTGTACATATGTTGCAATAATGTGTTAAACTTTACTGGTCCTTTGTGCTTAAAGTATTTTTAAGGTGATTGTTCTAAGCTCATTAGTACGCATCCAGAGTTGAAGTACAGCTACTCATCAAGCTCCTATACCAACTATGTTCCTGAAGGTTCCTCTGTAAACCTTTCCTGTACTGGAGAGCCACTGGCTACACTGAAATGCGGGAAAGGAAATTGGGATCAGTCGCCTGGTAGCAAATCGCTGTTGGTAATACTGTGGAAAAAGTTTCCACTTATTTCCAGGGCAGTCTGCATGGAAGTACGAAGGCGGTTCTCTTTTTGGAATGACTGCTAAAACGAGGCAACTAAACACCTGGAAGAACCAGTTGGTCAACTGCGACGAAGCCTGTGCCACACTGGCAGTGATTCACACCAAAGCACAGAACCAAGTGGTGGCTGATTTTGGACACAACCCGTTCATCGGTCTGACTCGGGGTCCAGGAGCCGGACCCTACCCTAGCGCTCGGTTGTCATGGGTGGACGGTTCTCTAGTAGACTATGCAAATCAACCAAAAATAAATAGCCAATACCCGATAGACTGCGATGGCCCTTGTTCGAGACGAACTTACGTTTATATAAACTATGTGAGGAAAGGAGTTTGGGATGATGCCCATGAAACTACTGTCAGCGACGCGGTCTGCAGCGTGCAACTGAGGACAGGTTTGGCTGAACATCCATGCACCAAGTGAATTCTTGACTGGTTTCAGTGTTCTGCAAGAAAATCAAATCAGATTACTTGACTGTCCGCTACAAGGACACAAACGGCTGGATTTTGCGTGATGAGCATATAGGCCGAGGTGACCACACCCGTGCTGTTACTGCAATTGTATCCTGTGGAGCTGAAAAAGTTCTTATCTTGAAATGCAATAATGGAAAATGGTTTGATACAAACTGTGAGTGAACCATGGCTCTTTAAAATTTAGATTCTCGGCTACCGTATAGTGCTGTTTGGATACTATACAGTACATGGCACTTAGGGTTTTGCAAAAATAAAATTAAATCTATGGCACCTAGGAAATCTGCTCTATAAGAAACTAACAATAGTATGTGAAGTTCTTTGCTCAAATTACCGATTTTATGTAAAAAATAGGTTATGTACATATATCAGAACCTCTATGATTGCATTTATCTACTGTTTTTCTTCATACAAACAAGGTTTACCACCAAAAATACTGTATTTTTCGCACGTTTTGTATTTATAACAGCTCACTTCAGAATAGAAATCTGTCTCCATTTACAGTAGTACCCCCGGTACTATATAAATGGCAATTTATAGTACCCCGGGTACTATAAGTAGGGGGTTCTATAAACAGTCAGGCATTTACTTAACGCCGTTACGGTGCCGGCAATACATATATGGTACCTCATCTCCACATTCGGCCACTGTAGTAGCAGATGACGCCCCTACCCATGGCCGAATATAGTATGAAACCTGAAGTTAGTGGTGCCGTACACGTATATGGTACTAGACCAAGTTAGCGTACCAGGGATGTGAGGTGTGTTTTTTCCGGTGTTTTTTCCGTTTTTTTCCGAAAAAAACCGGTTTTTTCCTAAGGGTCGGAAAAAAACATAAATCGCGGAAAAAACTAAAGCTAAAAATAGCTAATTTATGTCATTTTTCTAACCAAAAATGGAGTTTTGCGATGTATAATAGGCCATACTGACTCAAAACTGTTAGAAAAACAACAGAAAAGACCAAATTTGGCATGATAAAACAAAAATACTGCCGCAAATTGACATATAGGCGTGTTTGATGTTTTTGTTCTCTTTCTCTGGAGACCACTCGCAGTTAATCTGTGTCAACTGTTTTATACGGTGTTGTGGCCCAGTAAACGATTCGATTCGATTCGAAAAATGCAAACTGCTGTAAGAAAATTTGTATATAGGGTTTATTGATGAAGCCTGTCAGGGACTGTTTCATGCCTGTTTCGTGATTTATATCTATGTAATACGTGTGTTTCTGGTCTGAAAAGACTGAAGAAGGCGCTAGAAAGCAAAAAACCGGAAAAAAACTGAAAAAAAACAGGCCGAGGTTTTTTCGGAAAAATATACAACCCTGTAGTGTACCATATACAGTCGAACCTCGTAAATGGAACAACATGTTAAATGGAACAGAAATGGTCAGGCCAACCATTACGCCTGTACTTTTGTACATGGTAAAACCTCATAAACGGAGGAATATGAACACGTTTTCTGAGTGCAACAAAACGTTTTTCATACAAATTTCCCTCAGAAATGGAACTATCAGAAATGCATCTGCATTTTCACGTACTATTACAACTGCTTTATGACTCTTTGATGTTCTGAAAGCAAAATTTGACATTTTCTTGCCTTTTCATGTTGATAAATACCGTACTTGCTTTTAGCTTTGACTGATGTCTTATCTAAATTCAAAGTTAGTAGATAGAAATTGTATTATTGTGCCTTTCAATAGCTGCATTTGCTCAGGACATAGGCGATTTGGCTTTGGCTTTTTTAGCTGAACCTCGATTAACTCCTACCAACAAACCATACTGATATATCAGTATGCCATCATGTCATCATACTATTCATCATGAAATGGTCCACTACTATTCATCATTTTGAAGACTTTTGCAAGATTTTCTGATGAATCAATTATTTTATTGTTCATCAAATGCATTGGAATGGTCCAGCACTTCAACTTGACAAATAGGTCTTTTTACTACACGGCAGTGCTTAGCAGTTTCTGATTAACTGTCACGGCGAGCCCAGTCAGTTTATCTCTTTCCAACAAACCGCAAAATTCGTCAATGGTTCGTTTCGGCCTGATGAATTGTTTTTGACGAATAGTTCTTCACGTTTTACGATTACTATTCTTCAAAAGATGATAAACTGAAGAAACTATTCATCACAGAAATTGAGGAACAATTAAATAATGATTCTTCAACAAATTTTAATGGCAATTTTCCTTAGTTCAACCGGAAAAGAAATGTGCCACAGACACATAAACTGACTGGGCTCGCCATGACAGTTAATCAGAGATTGTTCAGCATTGCCGTGTAGTAAAAAGACCTATTTGTCAAGTTGAAGTGCTGGACCATTCCAATGCATTTGTTGAACAATAAAATAATTGATTCCTCAGAAAATCTTGCAAAAGTCTTCAAAATAATGAATAGTAGTGGATCATTTCATGATGAATAGTATGATGACATGATGGCATACTGATATATCAGTATGGTTTGTTGGTAGGAGTTATGTGTCTGTGGCACGTTTCTTTTTCGGCTGAACTAAGGAAAATTGGCATAAAAGTTTGTTGAAGAATCATTATTTAATTGTTCCTCAATTTCTGTGATGAATAATTTCTTCAATTCATCATCTTTTGAAGAATTGTAATCGTAAAACGTGAACAACTATTCATCAAAAACAATTCATCGGGCAAAAACGAACCATTGATGAATTTTGCGGTTTGTTGGAAAGAGTTAATGGAACATAAATGACCGCTCGGCCATTTGGTCCATTTACGAGCTTTGACTGTATGGTGCCAACGCAGTCCCCCCAAACGCGGGAGTTCCATGTACATATGGTGCCGGCATACATGTAACAGGGGGGGTCTGGGGGGGGGGGTCCGCCCCCCACCCGAAATAGGCCACACCCCCCCCGGATGGGGACCCCCCCCCCCCCCGAGACGATTTCACCGACCCCCCCCCCCTCCGATTTTTCTGGCAAGTAAATTTTCGAGCAAATTTTTGCAATTTTTTACAATTTCACACACAAAAATTGCCAAAATCGCCTGCAAAACAGCACTTTTTAGCTGTATTTCAGCCCAAATTAGCGATTTTTGGCAATTTTTAGCCAAAAAATAGCGATTTTTTCGATTTTTGAGCGTTTTTTAGTGCCCACCCCCCTCCCCCAAAATTTTGGCTCAGACCCCCCCCCCCGGCCGGCGCCAGACCCCCCCCCCAACCCCCCCTCCCCCCATCGGCGGATGACCTGTTACATGTATGGGTGCCGGTACCACTAACCTAGGTACCAGTACCATCCATACACAGCGTTAAGTCTCTTACTGTCAGGGGTATGAGGTATGTTTTTTCCAGTTTTCGGTGTTTTTCATCAGAAAATAATAGTTTTTTTCCTAAGGGTCGAAAAATATCAGATTGCGCGAAAAAATTCAAGCGAAAAATAGCTAATTTATGTCATTTTTCTGTTAAAAATGTACTTTTCTGATGTATAATAGGGCAGACTAGCTTCAACTGTTAGACAAACAACAGACAAGACCAAAATTGGCATGATAAAACAAATAGGCATTTGGAAAAAAACGAGAAAAACTGAAAAAAAAACAGGCTGAGGTTTTTATCTGAAAAACATCCATCCTTGCTCACTGTTGTGTAAGGTAAGAAAATTTCAGCCACATCTGATTCATGGGCCTATGCGCAGGGAATGGCCTATGGTTACTCTGACAAAATTGCTGACTGGAATACGCATGAGAAAGAAGCCAAACAGTTCTGTGGTGCTACACTGGCTGTCATTCACTCGTCGGCTCAGAACGATGCAGCTGTGGCAGTGAGCAGAGGTAACCAAAGTTGGATTGGCTTGCGAAGAGGCCCTGGCATGGGCAAATATCCCAATGCTAACCTGACTTGGGTGGACGGTTCACCTGTTGGTTTCCACAGTGTGGCTCTTGGACCAGACCACAAATGGGCCATCAACTGCAACAGTGACTGCGAGAATATTGACTGTGGACAAATAAACTGGGGTAGAATAGGAGGTTGGGATGATCTGTCTTGTCATACCCAATTGCCTGCAGTGTATAGTATTCCGCTTGTTTGAAATGACATGAAACTTTAGGTCCTTGTGTCCACCAAGTGTGATGCATTTTCATTAAATCATTTTCTTCTTGCCGGCATTTTGTGCTGAGGCATTTCTTAGTCTGTGTGTGCTTCATTCAGCTAGGGCTATCTATCACAAGGGGTATCACTATATACATCATAGGTTGTGTACGGCCACTTGTCAGCAGGGATGCCTACCATACCAAAATTGTACTAGTACTAAAATCAATCTTTGAATTTAGTACTGTACCATATCAAACCAAATTCAAAACAGGTCCTTCTATACTATACCATACCATATCAAAATCAAACCCCTTTACCAGATAATTTTGGTACTTGAATTGTGATTTTGGTAGGGCGTTTTCATTTTAGTACTGGCTTGTTGGCTATATAACACTTTTCAAATGCGTCAACATATATTCCCAATCCTTTCTGTATGTTTTGATTCTGAAGAAACTGAAGAAAGGTGGATTGAGCATAATTTCCAAAGGCTTCTATGACATTATCACACAAACTACCACTACTGTACCAAAATCATACCAACCAAATTCAAACTGAATTAGCTAGTACTATACCATACCATATCGAATTCAAATCGCCAACTTTATACCATACCAAAAGTTTGAATTGGGTTGGCATCCCAGAGTGATCGTGAATACTCTGTTATTCCATCATTCACCTCGTCCTAAGCCACCAGGGACAGAGAGCAATCGAACCAAAGTTTTATATAGCTCGGGCGCGAGGCATCAAAGAGTACCATGAAAAAATATTAGACAAAACGCTGAGCAACCAAAATCGATGCAGTCATCATAGCAAGAATAGATCAGAGCGATCTGACAGTCCAGTTCGACATTTCAACTGATTTCTGCTCCAACCATCAACTGTCACTCACTCTCAGGCACAGATGGGTGACCAAAGTAAAACAAACATGCCACTATGTTGAGAAAAAATAAAACATATCACAAAGAAACTCGGTTCAGTCCAAATTGTACAAATACTTGAGGAAGGGGTTCTCGGGGTCGGGGATCTTCTTCGGCAGTCCGACATCGTCTCCGAGCCAGTCACCGTAGGCGACAATGTCATCCACCTCAAGCAAATGCTGACACCCGACATCGCGTTTTGGCAAATTGGTCTGGATTTCCTTGTTTTTCATGTTCGCTTTCCGATGCCACATCTCGTGCAGCAGCCGCTTCCGACTGTTGTCCATAGCGCCGTAATAGAATCGATCGAAGAATCCCAGCTTTCGAGCTAATTTGTCGATTTGAGCTCCTTCCGAGACTGGGTTAGCACGGTCTTGCATGGTACTGATGGCTGGGTCCACCTAAAATACAGGGTGTGCCAAAAAAACAACCCAGCAGATTTTTCGCTGTAGCAACCGCAAATCTCAACCGATTTGAATGAATGCTTTTTTAAATGAAAGATAAATAAATCCTTAAGAGACTGCTGAAATATTCATTAATTTACTCTGCTTAGTTCCTGAGATATTGGCTCTCAAAGTCAAAACAGTGATTTTGGCAGTGAACAAGAGTGATAAAGAACAACCCAGAAGAGTTTTTGCTGTAGCAACTAGCAACCATGAATCTGAACCGATTTGAATGAATCCTTTTTTGAAAGAAAGGCTGATAAATTCTTCAAAGATTGGTGTAATTTTTATTGAGATTCACAGTTTAGTTCTTGAGATATTTGCCTTCAAAGTCGAAACAGATTTTGGCAAAGAACAAGAGCGATTCATTTGCATTTCATAATAAAGCAGATTCCTACTGCTGGGGCTAATGATACTTTAGTGTTGAAGTAAACCGAGTTTCTGTGCACCAGTACAGCCTCCAAGAGTATTAGCAGTAGCAGGAATCCGTTTTATTACAAAGTGCAGAATAATAAAAAAATCCCTCTTGTTCACTGCCAAAATCACGGTTTTGATTTTGAGAGCCAATATCTCAGGAACTAAGCTGAGCACATCAATGAAAAATTGAGCAGTCTTTTAAGGATTTATTTATATTTCATTTAAAAAAGGATTTATTCAAATCGGTTGAGATTTGCGGTTGCTACAGCGAAAAATCTGCTGGGTTGTATTTTTTGGCACACCCTGTACATTCTATGGAAGGAAGGGAACGTAAGCTGAGATGGCAGATCTGACCTGTCGTGTTCGGAACTCCATGTGGATGCCGTGAGCTATCATGGCATAGGAGAGTTCGATTCTCTTCGAAAGCACATGTGAAG
Organism: Sabatieria punctata; assembly: GCA_030248155.1. Lineage (NCBI taxonomy): Eukaryota > Metazoa > Nematoda > Chromadorea > Araeolaimida > Comesomatidae > Sabatieria > Sabatieria punctata. The sequence goes on along the minus strand of JASANB010000104.1, from coordinate 22,536 downwards.
AGAGACCAATGAAGGTCATTGAGAAAATCAGCAGAACGATATGAGGGATCAGGGTCCCTTCTGGGGCTTCCTTTGGAGCCGACGGAGAAATGTCACCCAGACCTGCAAACATTGTCCATTTCTCACTTACCTCTGGCAGTAAACAGGGCATAAATGTGCATGCAGCACAGAACAAAACAACAATTCATTGCGATAGTACGCTACTGTACTTTAGGGAGCTGTGCTGCATGCAGAACAGTACAGTGACAGTGCAGTATGGTACAGTACAGTACAGTGCGGTACGGTACAGTATGGTATGGTGCGGTAGGGTAGGGTAGGGTAGGGTAGGGTAGGGTAGGGTAGGGTAGGGTAGGGTAGGGTAGGGTACAGTACAGTACAGTACGGTACGGTACGGTACGGTACGGTACGGTATGGTACGGTACAGTACGTTAGGATACAGTACAGTACAGTACAGTACAGTACAATGCAGTACGGTATGGTACAGTCGGTACAGTACAGTATGGTACGGTACAGTACAGCACGGTACGGTACGGTACAATACAGTACGGTACGGTACAGTACAGTACACAGTACAGTATGGGATGGTACGGTACGGTACGGCATGGTACGGTACGGTACGGTACGGTACGGTACGGTACGGTACGGTACGGTACGGTACGGTATGGTACGGTACGGTACGGTACGGTACGGTACGGTACGGTTCGGTATGGTATGGTACGGTACGGTACGGCACAGAGTATGCAGTGCAGTACAACCAAATGCCAAATGGGAATGAGAAAAAAGACTGACCGATGGTCAAGAAGCTGGTGACAAAGTAGTAGTTGGCATCGAAGAAGGTCCACTTAGGCTCATAGAGCTGCACAATGGCAGAGCAGAGGAGCAGCGACAGGACAGACATGAGCAGACCATAGGAGACGGGGAAGGTGGCCTCCTTCTGTTTCTGCAGAGCGATGTTCTCGCTGGTGTCGATTTTCTTCTTTTTCTTTTTCTTCACATGCGTCTCTGCAGCCTCCTCTATTGCTATTTCTTTCGGACCGCCTTCCTCCCCTTCTTCCTCTTCCTCTTCTTCCATTTCGATTGCATCTGGAGGCGGACCTTGCTGAACCTCTGGATGCTCCGATTCCGGCTGTTTCTTTCGACTGCGCAGGATGGTCATCGTACGGAACCAGCACCAGTATATTCCTATAAAAGAACTGTTTGGTTCGTTTCCACTGCGTATTTCGTCTAGCACCGTGGAAAACATACATGTTTTATGTATATGTTTTGAAACATAAACATGTTTGTTTTCCGGGAACCTATCTCTTCTCACTATGTTTGCGTCTCAAACATGGGCACATTTCTTTTGGCTGCTGCTTCCGTAAATCTTGACCAAATAAGTTGAAATTTGAAAGTTAGGCGCCAAAATAGGGGAAATTTTGTGCGTAAAAGTTTGGTGCACGAAGCGTGACCCAATGCTGAGAAATTTAATAATATGTACGTTTGTTCGGAGAAAAACATAAATGTATAGTTACATTAAAACATTCTGAGTGTAAAATGAACAAATCATGGCAAATGGTACCTTCAAAAATTACTAATCCAAGGTCAGAGGTCATCGTAAGCATAAAAGGGATGCCGATAGCAGAGTAAACCATTGAAACTATTCTTCCAGATGTGGTCATTGGAAATACACGTCCACCGAATCCTAAAACGGACATCAGTTAGACAGACTCTTCCTGTAACTGCCACTGTTATTTTACTATAGGATAGTAAAAACAAAATTAGTAATACTAGTGGTATTTTACTAGTAGTAGTAAAAAGTAAAATTAAGAGCTAATAGTAAAGTAAAAATGAAATTAAATTAGCAAAGACCGCCAATAGCAAAATGGAAATTTTACTACTATTTTACTAGTTTTTAGTGAATTCCAGCCAAATTCTTGATCAATTTTGCAATAAAAGATGTGCGGGCCACTTTTGTCAGTCAAATTTCACACATTTTTGTTTCTAAAGTTCTTGAGAACCTCGTATTATGATCAAATTTAGCAATTATTTAGCACCAACATTAACTAATTATTCATAAGATCTTGGCAACATTGATGCAAAAATTACCCCTAATGACTAGTAAAATCGTAGTAAAATGCTAGTAAAATTAGTGAAATTATTAGTGTGTAAAATATAAATTAGTAAAATCGGAACTGCTCGGTAGTAAAACAAAAATAAAAATTACATTGAAGAGCTAAATTTGTGGCAAATTTAGTAAATAGTAAAATAAAAATCCACTAGTAAAATAACGGTAATTGCTTTTCCACGCTGACACTTAAACTATTGTGATTGGTTCAAAAGGTTTGATGTTTTTATAGAACCACTTCGGGTGTGTATTATTTACTTTTTTTCTTTTTCTTCCCAGAATCGTGGGAAAAACTCCAGCTCATGTTCAGAACATCTCGAGGATATTACCATTATATTAGCGGTCATAACCAAAACTAAACCTTAAACTCACCAATACTGGTGTACAAACTGCACGAAAAGAAAATAGAATTGAGCATTCTCCAGGGATCCTTCTCCATTTCCGGAGTTGACCTGTCGAATCCGATTTTGTCTTCGTAATCTTCTAGAATTCTTTGCATCGCGGCAGGTTTATTCTCAAATAAGAAGGCCGATTAATTTAATAAGATTCTGGGTTAAACAAAACAGTTACAGTAATAGAAGCATTAATTTCGAGATTCTCCATGTCCTGGATAAATTCTTTTACGTACACGTCGCGTCTCCGCAATGCATCCAACTTTTCGTGGTACTTCTCTGTACGTCTCAACTCGTGGTGAGGCCCTAAAAAGCTTTTTACAAGTTAAATTTGCATATCCTTGCTTCTTACACAGGGATTTTTAGTGGAAAAGTGCAATGTATAGGTGCAGTGGCGTGGTAAAGCCGTAAAACTTATGAGTTTCTATTTCTATTCCTTTTATTGGTTCCTTTACAATGCCCGTCTAACATTTTAGTACATACTTAGCTTACGTTAAAAGTTGGGAGCCTGCTCAGTTCTGCTCTTACTAGCTCGCTTACTTAGTTATTTACTTTACTATTCCACAAACATTATTGTTTGATTACTTGGTTTGAAAATACATACCGCGTTGGCCAAAAAATGACTGGTTGGCCGTTTTTCGAATAATTTCAAATGACCGCCATTTGGTCAATTTTCAACCGAATCATAAGATTCTTGGCACGAATATCATTACTATTTGTGCAGAATTTGCTTTCGACAAATCCTAGCCTGTGTTAGGCTTCTGTAGCTCAGAGTGTTGATCTTCTGAAATCAACTGACCCTAATTTTCAGACGTCAAATTAAGACATGACATCATATTTAGATATATTTTCACACGAACCGCTCTTCAATCTGTCCAAAATTGTGCCAATCTTTATATGATCTTATCTTTATTCCCTGAAAAGCCCAGCTTTCTAGCAGAACCAGTTCAAATCTAACCGATTTTCACTTTGTGCCTTCTGAGCATACAGTATAGCACGATTGTATGAACAAATTTAGGCGTTCGTTGTGACGCCTTAGTTAAGAAGATTGTAATCCACTACCCCAGTAGTTCGTATACCCCTGCTTTCTGTGCAAGGGATAACACCCTCATTTTTGAGAATGCTAATTTTTCACTGTCACCGAAAGCAAAAATCCGCCAGATTTGACCGGCTATAGTAAAACTAATGTCGGAAAGTCCGGGGTTAAAAAATAGGTTCAGGTTCAAGTGAAATCCAGCAATGAAACTTCAGGCTCAAGTTCAGATTTAATCCCATCTTCTAAAAAAAACCTGGACAATAGGTTCAGGTTCAAGTCCACTCATATTTTCAAAAAGTGTTGAAAATGTGCACTGATTGCAATTTTTCTGAGCTGACAAAACTTGTCTACTGGCAGTAAACGACCCAGATCTGACTTTACAGTGTAGTACTTTCGTTTTCAGACATTTCAATTTGAAAAATAGGTGGGAAAACATGAAACCATTAATTTTTTGTGCAATCCAAGTAAGAATTTAACAATTTTTTCTAAACATTTCACTCACAAATTGAACCGATTTGAGTAAGTCCGAGAAAAGGGGACAGGTTCAAGTCGGGCTGAAATAGGATAGTTTCAGGTTCAGTTTCAAGTTCTCAAATCTCAGGCTAAAAACCTATTAATAGATCCAGGTTCAGTCGGACTTGCCAACAGTTTAAATTTGACGTTTGAGAATTCGGCTCAGTTCATTTCAGAAGACCAAAACTCCGGGCTACAGAGGGCTAGCAGGTTAGGACTTGACCAAAACAAACTTCAACTAATTAATAATAATCGTGCCAAGAATGTTCTCATTCGGTTGAAAATTAACCATTTGAAATCATTCGGAAAACTGGACAAAATGCCAAGCGGTCTTTTATAGCCAACATTGTAATCGGACTTTCTATACTGAATTCTCGTTCGGCGACAGGGATGCCTACCGTACCAAAACTGTACTAGTACTAAAATCAATCTTTGAATTTAATACTAGTACCATACCAAACCAAATTCAAAACAGCTCCTTCTATACTATACCATACCATATCAAAACAAACGCCTTTACCAGATAATTTTAGTACTAGAATTATGATTTTGGTATAAGGCCTTTTCGTTTTAGTACTAGCTTGTTGGCTATATTTATAACACTTGTTAAATGCGTCAAAATATATTCCCAATCCTTTCTGCATGTTTTGATTCTAAAAACTCAAGAAAGGTGGATTGAGCATAATTTCCAAAGGCTTCTATGACATTATCACAGCAAACTACCACTACTGTACCAAATTCAAACTGAATTAGCTAGTACTATACCATACCATATCGAATTCAAATCGCCAACTTTATACTATATCATACCATATCAAATTCAAAGCTTGAATTTGGAAGGCATCATCGACTCTTCCTGTGCAATAAATATATAAATAAATAACCAGTCATCAAACAACTCACCCTCAATGGCAGCGAACAACCATCCCCCAATCACCGAGATAACCACTGTAAGAATGCACCATACAGTGACTTTGACCAGACCCGTTTCTTGGGCAATCAACCAGGCGCGTCCCATAAGACTGGGTTTCTTCTGAGGTTCATCATCCTCCTCATTCTCCTCCTCCACCACCGGCTGTAACTTCTGCACCACTTGTCCGTTCGATTCCATTAGTTTACGGCCCTCCGGCCCCAGTGACAACTCTGACATGCGTCTGGAACAGAACCGACTAGAGCATTAGCCACTACTAAGCCGCTATTGATCACAGCCAGCACGCCCTCGCTCAGTTCTCATTGAATATGGATAGATTTTGCAGCTGTATCAGTTATTAGCGAGCCGAAGCAAAGGATTAGGAGGTTGGTAGGAGTTGAGGCGGCTCTAGACTCGGCCGACGCAAATAGCAGGCGCTTGTTGGAGCCAGGGCAGGCCAGTTTAAAGCGAGCAGCGGGTAGAACGCACCTACTTGAGGGGACGGGAGGCTGGAAACTGGCTGCCTGGTGGCAGCTGATTCTGGCCCGATGACGGACTGCCTCGGGCCAACTGACTCTGTCACGTTGACTTGGAACCAGAAACCTCATCGCTCAAAAAACCCGTGCCTTCTTATCTTTTACACTGCAATTCTTACACTACAACATACCGTCGCCACTATGGTAAAATGAGCCAAGTAACAGAAAGCTGAAATCGAGAAAATCGCCTTTTAAATATTTGTTACATTTTCGTGAATTAGCTTCAACATCAGTTTAAATATTTTCTGACTAAAATACAAGTGCATAATTGGTGTGCAAAACATTGTGCATGCGTCACTTGTGTCAAATTAAGTCAGCTAACAGGAAAAGCACAAAGCACTTGACTCATTTTACCAGGATCATCTCGTGATGTCCATGCACATGCGTCTGGTTGCTTGGCTGTATCTCCTGACACAGAGCGAATTTCGACTTCGTTCCTTCGCCAAAACGTTTTTAGGTGCTTTAGCTATAGCTTTTTGCGCTTAACTCCATTTTTTCCATTTTGTCACTTGGCTCATTTTACCATAGTGGCGACGATACGTAGATAGAGTACTGTACGCGCTAATATCTAGAGTGCGAACAGGTATTGGGTATTGGGTGTATTGGGGTGGTTTCGAGCTATTGGGTACCGGCGTTTTCCACCTATAAGACCGGATCTTATAACTGAAAAATGCCTGAATTTGGGGTCACATTTTTGCTCCAGTTATAAGAGCCGGGTCTTGTAGGTAGAAAATCTATATTTTACAATTAAAACTCCATGTTCTGCATGAGAAGCATGAAATACACTGGTTTTGATCTTTGCAACAACTGACTGTACGATTAGGTCTGAATAGCTCAGTTTTAAACAAGTTTTGAAAACTTAGGCAACTTCGAAACTAAAATAATGCTTACAGCAGCTATCTAAACTACTACTGTTGTTTGGGTATGGAGGGATTCGCAAAAATACCGGTGTACCGGTATTTATTCGGTATTTTCTGAAAATATTTCACAAATTAAAAACACTGAATTTCCCATTTACAGCCATTTAGTCATTTCCAAGGTCAGGCTAGAAAATTCAACAGAAGCAATGGGATTCACAGTTTTTAGGAATTTTTTAAATTAGTATTCTTTAGTTTTACTGGAGTGAAAGTCACTTCTATAAATAATTTTGGCTAAAAGAAATACTTTGATTGTACTGTAGTTTTAAAGCCTGCTAATGTACAGTATGGAGATCTAAGGAGCAGTGACAAAATGCGGGCTATTCTGTTGATTGTGAATGTACTGTACATCAAGTACATAGAGATTTGATTTTGTATTAGGCAGCAGTGCGAAGTTAAGCCAAAACGCTGTGATGACAGAGCAAGTTTCGGACAGGGAGTAGGGTCAGTGGACTAAAAATCCTTCAAATTCGGTATTTTGGAAGGATTATCGTAGTAGAATGTGTTTTTTCATGCCCCAAAAATGCAAAATTACAAAGAAAACATTGTGAAGAGGGAATTTTCGATAAAAATTGCAGTAAGCTGGGCAAAAGTACCGAATCCAAAATACCTGGGTATTCCCAAAACAATTGGTATACCGGGTATGGCTATTTATTAATATACCAGGAATCGGTAGGTAGGTATTTATCGGGTAGGTATTCCCTGGTATAATACCGTATACCGCATAGTATGTGGTATTCCAGGAAGCGCATTATACCGCTATTGATCCGGATATGTACTGTTCTATTTAAGCTAGTGATTTAGTGGGCTGGGAGTTTTAGAAAGCTAACAGCATTTCCATGCATTTCGTCTATCAGAAGTATCTACAGCAAGCTAAAATATTTATTCAACTACTCTGCAGCACTATGTATGTTGATTGAACACAGAACCTACTGTTTGAAATTTCTCCTGAAAGCTGATTTGCAATTTTTATGCTAATGATAAATCTAGCAAAACGCTTTGTATTCGAAAATTAACAACTGTTCCAACAAGTGTAAAGTAAAACTGTAGCGGTTAATATGTTATAGCTATTTGTTGAGTGCATGCAATTGTTATTCAAAAAGCAGATTTAACCAACGCCATTTTTGCATAAACCTACTGAAATTTCGAATTTGTAGGGAATTTCGCGATTTTAATGAAAGATACCCGGATACAGGGTGTTTTTAAAATACCTACCCATACCCATACCCAATTCAAATTCAAATACCCATAGCAATTGCAGTTTCTATGTTTAGTGCTGAACTTTCTGGCAATTTTGTTCTGTCGTTTTGTTCTTTTCTATTTTATTTTTCATTTATTTATTTTGTCGCCCAAGCAAGACAACATGTTAGTAAGTGAATTGCGTAGAAAGAGTGTTAGTGGGCAACAGGTGCACAAGGTCTAAAACGAACGGTGGATTTTGATGATTCCTCTAACGTCTGTAAGTGTTTAGTTTATCCTTGTACCTCTCTCTAACATCGTCTTTCCTCTCGTGCTGTGTGGATGAAATAAACTTGAAACTTGAGTGAAACGGGTAAGGAACGGTCCGATTTCATATTACTGAGGAGGAGATCACTAGTAGCGCACATTAGTGTTTCAAGAGATGTTGCTTTTTGGTAAAAAAAGTGAGTATGCCCCGAGTTTGGATTCCAGTCTTTCTAACTGTGCTTATTCTGCAACTAGGGCAGTCCGCCCCTATCCGCATTCGGCTAAAATAGTAATAAGCGCACATGAATTTTATAGCAAGCCTTAAAATGGAATTCCTTAAGTAATCGGTAGTTAGTCAGTGGATGAATTAAGGCGGTATGAGAGCCGTAATCTGAAACAGAATGCAGTAATTAGCTGTAGGTGCATAAACCCATAATCCCAATCTCAGGGGAAGTTGTTTGGTATCTTATCCATCGTTTTTGTTTAAGCTTTGCAATTTGCGTGCGTACAATTTGACAAGATTTGAACAAAACCCAAGAAACGTAATATCTGGGCCTGGGGTAAAGCTATATGTAGAATGGAGTAATCACTTGTTTGATGTGAAAAATAATAATTTTGAGATCGGGATTCGGGAGTAGGCGTATGAGACCATATTAGATCCTGTTTGCAATCCGACTTAGCTCCCAAATTTTCTAAATCGCATTCTAATTCGGCCCGTCATCGCAAGAGGGATAGTCATCGAAACTGTTTTCCTTTTTCGGCTATTTGTGTTTCTTATGTATGTTTTAGACTGTATAGAAAAAGAGTGTGTAGTCAGTGGTCTTAGCTCCAAGCAGAAGGAAGAATGTTGTTCGGCGATGAATTTCCGGACTTTTTCGATCTAGTTTCATGGAAACTGATTCTATTCATAATTTTGATCTGCATTTTGAGGTAATCATGATCCCATCTCTGACTGTGTATGTATAGACAAGGTAGAATGCTGTTTTAGGGCTTGGTTAAAAGGCACGCAGTTTAAAGAGCATGTGTCGTGTAAAAATATGGTAGCGGTAGTTACGGGTGCCAATTGTGGCATAGGAAAGCAAATTGTCAGGGATCTGAATATCAGGTTAACTCCATCATATCTCTAATGTACTCAGTCAGGCACTTCACATTATAATAGTGATACCAATCTTGTGTCAAATTGAGTCAACCGGTACCATATTATAGTACCATTACGTTAAGATTTTCTAACATATGTGGTAGTGAGTAGTATAATCATACATGACCCGGAAAAATACGGAGGGTGGGTCCCCAGAAAAAGTCCAAAAAACGTCTATTTTGCCTTAAATAAACGAGACTTTTCTCCCTCTTTAAGGGGTGGGGAGGTTGTAAACATACATGGGCCGGGGGGGTCTGGAGGGGGTTGGCCCACCCCCCCCCCCCCAACTTGGGCTCGACCCCCCCAAACGACCCCACCCACCCACCTGAAGCCGACTTTTGTTCCTGACCCCACCCACCAAAATCTCCGCGACCCCCCAAACCGGCAGGCCCACCCCCAAATTTTCGGATTTTGACTACCCCCAACCCATTTTTCCGGCCCATGTATGGTTGTAAACGCCCGCAGCCCATTTATGAGCATTAATTTAGTGCCTGATTGAGTAGTAACTGTTGTAAGGCTTTGAGTTAAGCCAATTTCAGAGGTGCCAAAGTTCATCTGCTTTGCCGGGACAAGGAGAAAGGAGCCAATGCTATTTCTGAGCTTCTCAACGTCAGTCTCAATCTTTAACCTTCAACTGTCTCTATTGTAGTCTGGCAGCTAACGCCGTTTATGGTAACGGCACTATATATGGTGGCCGTACCATATATGGTACCGCTACCTAGGCTAGTGCCACCATTTATGGTACCACCATAGGTATTAAAAATTGACTTTGCCAACAAAAGTTGCATTGACAGACAGTCGGTATTTTGGCGGTGAGTTTACGAAATCTGATTTCTAATTTTTGGACCATTACCTAAGACTTTCCCCGAGACAGTTTTTCTGCTTCCCCGATTTTTCTTGCCAGAAAGCTTCAGTTCTTGCCTCATTTTTTGTGCAATTTCAGACTCTAACATTGCCTGTAAAACGGTCCTTTTTGCCTGCATTGAAAGTTTATTTTAGTAAGTAGTTACCTAATTTTTACCACTACCGGGAAGGACTTGTCAAACCAACTTTGAGCTGCTACAAAACTGGGTTCTGTATTTTAGTTGGGCTGCAATCCTGAACGAATGGTCTTGCATCAAGTAGATCTGACGTCGTTTCAGTCGGTTCGAAACTGTGCCAAACAGCTAAACCGAGGTATACTATTTGTTTGTTTGTTTGTTTGTTTGCGAGCGCTTTATCCTGCCAGCCCGATCCGATCCGATGTGGCCTTGCGGCCTACGATCGGGTTGGCTACAGAATGCCGAATTCAAAATGCCTGAAAGGTAACGAAATGCCCAAAGTCAAAATGCCTGAAAGGTAACGAAATGCCGAAAGTCAAAATGCCTGAAAGGTAACGAAATGCCGAAAGTCAAAATGCCGAATGGGTACGAAATGCCGAATGTACAAAATGCCGAAAGTCAAAATGTCGAAAGTGAGAATTGGGATAGGAGTCATCAGATACGCAATGTTTATTATGTATGGCCGCTGTTTTTAAAGCCAACGCCAGTAATGTGCTTTTGCTCCAATTTAACACTGAATCGAAGAATTGACCAGTTGCACCTAACGATGGCTTATGCTAAACACACACATACGTCGAAGTCCAACGGTGCATGCCCGGCCACCAGGAACGCCCTGGAACCGGAGCTATACCTCCCTTAAAGTTGGGTTAATTTTCGGGATTTCAGGGATTTTCGGGCTAATTTTCTGGCGTGTCAAGCTAGGATCCCGACTCGCATATGGCTTTGTTTGTACATAGCTGTTCCAATGGCCTTTCATATTCTGGTACTCCCGTTTCCAAAGTTGAGACCAAACAGTGTACCTATTTTTACCCGCTGAGTTCGGTGGTTTGGGGTAGCTTTTGGAGTACTTTAAGAATCAAATATCGAATTCCATTTTTGAGAAAATTTTTTTCGAACCCTTTCGAGCCCTCCTAGCCATACATGTACTAGGGGGGTTTGGGGGGTTACCCCCTGCTGGAAAGGCCAACCCCCCTCACACCCCCCCCCCGAGACAGGTTAAGGGACCCCTCCCCCCGACGTAGTGGCTCCAGTATTAGCAAACTGGGTCAGAAATCACTAATTTTTAGCCTAAAATTCACTTGAAAAGCCTTTGGAAACCGAATTTCGCGTTTCCACTGCTGATATTTAAGAAAAATCGGTGTTTTTGGAAGACTTTCTTGTCATTTTTTGCTTGTTTTTAGCTTTAAAACGCTATTTGGCAGCTTAAAATAGCGATTTTTAGCGTTCTTACTGAAAAAAAACGTGCTAAAAACGCATTTCTAGGCGTTTTGGAGCTTTTAGAAATTTGGGACCCCCACCTGGGCGAAACCCCCCTCGACCCCCCACCTGAGGAAACCCTACCCCCCTCCCCCCAGGTCGGCCCGGAGCTGTTACATGTATGCTCCTAGCTCATCTGGGGAACCCCCTTAACCGTTCTTTTTATTTCAGAATATTGTAGCGCTGTCAATTCCCTACAATTTGGTGTAAAACACATTGGCTGAACAGTGGAGAAATGTGATGAAATATAGCTTCTTCAATGATGAAAAAGCATAAAAATTTTCAGTTTTTGTTAGGCACCAAAATTTATTATTGGCATTTCTAGCCTACCAACTAGAGTTCTGGACTAAAAATTGGGGCTTCTAGGTAAATTTTGGAGCAGTTTAAGAATCAATGATCAAATTCCATTTTTGAGGAAACCACATTTTTTCGACCCAATTTAGGGGGCCCCTAGCTCGTCTGGAACCCCTTAACGTTCTTATTATTTCAGAATTGTGTAGCGCTATAAATTCACTACAATTTGGTATAAAACATATTAGCTGAACTGTGGAGCATTGTGGTGAAATATTGCTTCAAAAATGAATAGTCAACAAAATCCATCACAAAAAATTGCAAATTTTCTTTAGTTGTTTATTTTTGTAGCTATATTTGTATTTTATAATACAGTGCATATCAGACCCAATGCGCACTCATTTTAGCCCAATTTTGACTTTCGACATTTTGTCTTTCGGCATTTTGAACATTCGGCATTTTGTACCCATTCGGCATTTTTAATTTCGACATTTCGTGACCTTTCGACATTTTGAATTCGACATTTTGACCGGCTCCCCTACATGCATGGGCCGGAAAAATCCGGAGGGGGGTAGGGGGGTTGAGACCTCGGGGGGGGGGGGGGGTCCCCCCCGGAAAAAGGCCAAAAAACGCCTATTTTGCCTTAAATAAGTGAAAATTTCCTCCCTCCGGGAGGGGGGGTGGGTGGGGGAGGGGGTATGGCCGACCGAGGGGGAGGGGTATACCCCCCTTGCGCCCCCGGCCCATGTATGCTGCCCTACGATCAGCCCTATGTTGTCCATTTCGCGACCCCCGTGGTTCGTTCCTTCTATCACTGCCAGCCACTCTAGCCATGCTGTTGGGCGCCAGGTACTAAGAGAGTTTCTGGCGCGTTGAGGTCATGGTGATGTCCGGTTGGTCCGCCCCTGGTGTGAGAGAGGCCCCCAGGCCTAGTCAGTTTCCATGGAGAACTCCTGACGTCATTGATCTTCTCCTCCAACGTGGCATGCTTTTGGAGTGGCTTCGGTGTAAGGCAGATCCAGTCGGTTCCCATTTTACCTACTAGCTGTGACCAGCTTTCGGTGGCCTGGGTGGAGCTTTGTGCCGACCACCAACTCTTAGCCGCAAGAAACTTGCCGCGCCGAGAGGATGAACACACGACGTCGCGCACAGTGGCTATGCAGCCTAAACCACTACACCAACTGTGCCGGCTTGAGTCCTTTGAAGCTTAGTCAGAATTTACGAAAAGCTGGGTTGTATATAATTTTTAATAGTCTGGTTGGGACATTACATCGCTAAGTTAATTTGACCTTTTAAACCATAAATAAAGCCGTGTGGTTTAGAGGAAGAGAAGCTGGATGTTCTGATAAACAACGCAGGTGTTATGTTGTATCCCAAGTTCAAGCTCACCGAAGATGGACACGAACTGACCTGGCAGACCAACTATCTAAGTACACGCCTCCTTTATATATTTTTCCATACATGTAACAACTCCGGTCCGGCCTAGGGTAAGGGGTAAATGGGTTCCGTCATGAGGGGCTCCTTGGTGGTTTTGGCCTGAGAGGTGTCAAAAATTTTAAAAGGCTCCAAAACGCCTTGGAAATGCGTTTTAGCACGTTTGTTTCGTCAAGGAGGCTAAAAATCGCAATTTCAGGTGGCATATAATAATATATTATGTAACAGCTCCCGGCCGACCTGACGGTAGGGGGGTTTTCCTCAGGTGGGGGGGGGGTTTGAGGGGTTTCGCCCAGAGGGGGTCCAAAATTTCAAAAAGCTCGAAAGCGCCTGGAAATGCGTTTTTAGCACGTTTTTTCAGTAAGGACGCTAAAAATCGCTATTTTTAGCTGCCAAACAGCCTTTTAGAGCTAAAAGCAAGCAGAAAATGACAAGAAAGTCTTCCAAAACACCGATTTCTCTTAAATATCAGCAATGAATAGGCCAAATTCGGTTTCCAAAGGCTTTTCAAGCGAATTTTAGGCTAAAAATTAGTGATTTCTGAGCCAGTTTGTTGGTACTGGAGCTACTACTAGCACTTGTATTTTGGGTCGGCACGGGTCCCTTAACTTGTCTCCGGGGGTGAGGGGGTTTGGCTTTTCTAGCTAGGAGTAACCCAAACACCCTAGTACATGCACGATGTATGGTATGATGTAGATGTTTCTGTTGCTCTTGGGTCTAGGGTATGGTAAAGGAGTACATGGGTTTTAGGTCATTTCCTGCTCACCGAACTGTTGCTTCCTCTGCTGGGCCAATCAGAACTGGGAGGGAGAGTGGTGAACGTGTCGGCTCTGGCCCATTTCTACGCTGATGGACTCGATTTGGCCACTATCGACAGACGCGACAGATGGGACAGCAGACAGGCCTATGCGCACAGCAAACTGGCCATGGTAAACGCTTTTTATGGGAAATCTGTCGCTTTCTAAGTTGTTTTCCTGCTCACCAGTGAATGAGTAGCTTTTCCTTATCTAAAATACTAAATCTAATTTTTTTCTTATTTCTAGGGGCATCTGTTGATTTTAGCAAATGTATAATTATGTACGTGTACGTACATGTCTGTCCGTTTGGTCAGAGCTACTATTTGCATATTGCGTATGCCAGTTACTTATTGTCTCTGCGTGAGTCTTATCAGCTCTGACCTTTACACTCTCGGCGCTACTTCCCTGCTGTGCGGCTGTTTTATTACGACTGTACTGTTTGACCTTCGGCCCGGAATAAAAGAACATCTAACGGTGTTCTCGCTCTACACTCAAACTGCGCTGCGCTGCCCTATACCTATTCTATTAGGTTATGGGCTATTAGCTTCTGTAGAGCGCACTGTGTTCCCCAACTGTGGCTTCTTCTGAAAAGGATTGTGGCCCGTTGACCTGTAGCCGACATATTGCATCGACCGACGGACTGCGTCTGCAACGAACGTGGCTAACGTCAACTCTTCACTGCTGTGAGCACAGACAGAGCGTTTGCTTTGTTTGTAATTGGCCGTCAATCGTGTTGGGTGCCACCGCCGAACAAGTCAATCACCGCCGCCTCTCCGACAATGTCAGATAAGTTGTCGCTTCCGATTCTAACGTCGAATAACTGGCCCACTTGGCGTTTAACTGTTACCAACTATCTGAAAGCGCACAAACAGTGGGGTATAGTTGTTGGAACGGAGAGTGTGCCGCAGCCACCCGTAGTGCCTGCGGATGAGGAGAATGGCCAGGCCCGAGCTGCCCCTGGTCATGCGCGCGAGCAAGAACGATACCAAAAACAGTTGGAAGAGTATGAGCGCCGCTGTTATCTTGCTATGTTCCAACTGACCGCAGCTGTGTCAGCCGAAGTGTTGCGCCAGATTCATATCGTCGATGAATCTGATCAGAGGATTGTCAGATGAAGGATTGTCAGAACTGCTTCACCCCAAAAACGCTTTGGCAAATTGGACTGGTGTAGCATGACACGTGCTCGTTCAATGATGGCCCGATTGAACCTCTCTGCAACTCCATTCTGTTGTGGTGCATCTGCTACAGTGAGCTGGTGCTTGACACCCTTGCTGGCGAGCCACCTTTTGAACTGCTTGGAACAGTATTCACCCCCTCTGTCACTGCGAAGTGTTTTGAGTTTGCAACCTGTCTCTGTCTCAAGTTGTGTAATCAGCTGTTTGAGTGTCTCATGCACTTGCGATTTTGCGTGAATAAACCGCACAAAACTCATACGAGTACAGTCATCAATAAGAGACACATAATAAACACTGTTACCAATTGTAGGCGGGGTGACAGGACCGAACACATCCGAATGCATGAGATCCATGGGGTGTTTGGCTCGCGTTGTAGCTCGTTTGGGAAACGGTTGTCTGGTGGCCTTCCCAACAGCACACGACTCACAGAACAGAACGGTACGATCGCCATTGCACTTCAGCCCCTTCACGATTGCACCCGAGATCAACTTGTTGACATCGCCAGAGCCAACATGACCGAAACGTTGGTGCCAGGTCTGAGCTGAAACAGCTGCGGAAGAAGCAGACGCAAGCGCATTTTGCGATACAGGAGTACCAGAACCGATGCCTGCTAAAGGACTGGAGGCATCACAGGAAGGAGCACGATTTGCCCGAACCACATCTGAGTCTGTGAGAGTCTGGCCACTCTGACTCGATTGCACCGATTGCTCTGGAAAACACACACCAAAGGACACGTTAGGGTTCGAAACTTTACCCTTTTGGGTGCCTGCTACTAAACTGGAGGCATCACAGGTCTTCACAGCCCCACTTGTTTTGGTCAGCACCCGGGGGTCCGCTGTAGTGTCTGTAGTTGCTGCTGAAAGCACATCAACCGATTGCACAGTCTGAGCAGTAGGGACACAAGCATCCAAGTAATAGCAGCCACCATTCAATCTGCCAGTCAGCAAAACTTCACCGGCCTTATTGCGCACACGTGCAGAACCGTTCTTGAAAGTCACAGAATGTCCCAACTTGTCAGCTGCACGCACAGAATACAGAGTACCATTCAGCCGAGGGACATACAGAGTGTTCTGCATAAACACACGCCGGTCACCAGCAGAGAACGACAGGTTACCAAAACCAATTGCGTCAACACAGTAACCGGTGGCAACTTGGATGGGCAATGGCTGAGCTAGTGGACGGTAGGACTCAAGCAGCGACTTTTCAGAGGTCATATGATGGCTGGCCCCTGAGTCGATCAACACAACAGATCTGTCACTGCAAGCAGCAAAAGCTTGAGCACTAACAGCAAAACTCGGGTCACGCTTGGATGCACTGGCAAAATTGGATTTTCCACCGCGTTGAGGATTGCTGCGTTGCTTGCTTGGGCAGTGGCGGGCCTTGTGACCGAAACCCTGGCAGTTGTAACATTGCTCCTGGTTGCTCTCAGCATTCGAACCGAAACCAGAAGCACTGCCAGTACGCTTGCCACGTCAGCCGCTACGCGATTTTGAACCACCACGACCGCGATTTCTGCCACTACTAGCGCCGCACGCAGTACCGGAATAGGACTTTTGCCGAATGCGCCACTCATCATCCATCTGCGCGGCTAGCAAGGCGAGTGTGTAGGGACGATCTGCGGGAGCTGAGTGGATGGAGTTCGAAATGACCGTGCGAAAATGCTCCCATCCAGGCGGCAAACACGACAAAGTCTGTACAACTTGGAGACCGATCGGCACTTCCAACTTCATGGAGCACAGCTTGTCATACAGTTTCCGTCTGGAGGTGATCCACTCACTAGGCAGACACTTCTCGTCAAAAATCAGCCCCTTCAGATCCGATTCGATCATGACCAGTGACACGTGTGAGTGAGACTCGAATCGATCTGTCAACAACTTCCAGAAAGCCGCTGGATCAGATTCATCGACGATATGAATCTGGCGCAACACTTCGGCTGACACAGCTGCGGTCATGTTGGCTCTGGTGATGTCAACAAGTTGATCTCAGGTGCAATCGTGAAGGGTCTGAAGTGCAATAGCGATCGTACCATTCCGTTCTGTGAGTCGTGCGCTGTTGGGAAGGCCACCAGACAACCGTTCCCCAAACGAGCTACAACGCGTGCCAAACACCCCATGGATCTCATGCATTCAGATGTGTTCGGTCCTGTCACTCCGCCTACGATTGGTAACAGTGTTTATTATGTGTCTCTCATTGATGACTGTACTCGTATGAGTTTTGTGCGGTTTATTCACGCAAAATCGCAAGTGCATGAGACACTCAAACAGCTGATTACACAACTTGAGACAGAGACAGGTCGCAAACTCAAAACACTTCGCAGTGACAGAGGGGGTGAATACTGTTCCAAGCAGTTCAAACAGTGGCTTGCCAGCAAGGGTGTCAAGCACCAGCTCACTGTAGCAGATGCACCACAACAGAATGGAGTTGCAGAGAGGTTCAATCGGGCCATCATTGAAAGAGCACGTGTCATGCTACACCAGTCCAATTTGCCAAAGCGTTTTTGGGGTGAAGCAGTTCTGACAGCCTGTTATCTTCGGAATCGTGCTCCAACAGTGGCACTCTCTGGTCGTCGCACTTGCACTCCATATCAAGCTTGGCATGGTCGCAAGCCTGATGTCTCTCATCTTCGCGTTTTTGGCTGCATTGCTTATGCACACATCAAGAAACCTGGCTCCAAGTTTTCCCCTTGTGCAGAAAAGTGTCGTTTTCTTGGCTACTCTGAGGAATCCAAGGGCTATCGACTCTGGTCGATCTCTCGCAAGTCAGTCATCATTCGTCGTGATGTTGTGTGCAATGAGTCCTCATTTTGCCAAACTGCTCGAGATCAGGAGGAGAAGTTGTCAGAGTCAATGTTCTCAGTTCAAGATTCTGCACAAAGCCAGGAGGAGCCTCAGCATGTTGTAGTCTTTGCTCCAAGTGGACAGGAGGAGTCTGTTCCAGTTCAGCATTTGCAACCACCTGCAGTTGTGGAGCAGCCAGTAGAACCTGAAGAATCAGAGCCACAAGAAGTTTTCGTTGATGCAGATGATCAACATCCACCAGAAGCTGAACAACCATTACCAGAGAAAAGCATCGGTCCTGGTTGGCGATCTCAGCGCCAGAACAAGGGCAAACATCCAGTAAGGGATGGTCATGCGCAGAGTGCTGCAGCAGCAGAGGCTGCTGAGCCCAAGTCCTGGTCACAAGCTATCAAATCGTCAAACGCTACTCACTGGCGTCAGGCTGCCCAGAATGAGATGAAGTCGCTCATTGGTTTTGACACCTGGGAGCTTGTTCCCCCTCCTGCAGGTCGTCAAGTCATCGGTAGTCGATGGGTCTTTCGAGCAAAAACTGATGAGCAAGGTCGAGTTCAGCGTTACAAGGCAAGGCTAGTCGCTAAGGGCTATGCCCAGAAGTATGGTGTCGATTATCTGGACATCTTTGCTCCAGTTGTTCGCTGGGAGTCAGTTCGAGCCTTGTTTGCTGTTGCTGCTTTGTCTGGCATGCAAGTTCATCAGCTCGACATAGAAACTGCATTTCTCAATGGTCATCTCGAAGAGGAGGTGTACATGCAGCAGCCAGAGGGCTTTGTCGATTCCAAGCATCCTGATTTCGTGTGCAAGCTGAAAAGATCGCTGTATGGCTTGAAGCAGAGTCCTCATTGTTGGAACACTGAATTCCACAATGCTCTACAAGATCTGCAGTTCAAGCAAGCTCAGTCAGACCCATGCATCTACACTGGCAGAGTCAATGGCAAGGCAGTGTTGCTCGGTTTGTATGTAGATGACATCCTCATAGCAAGCGCAGACACAAAGGCATTGAAGCATACCAAGAAGCTCATTGCTGATCGGTTCAAAAGCAAAGACATGGGCGAGGCCAGTTACTTTCTTGGTGTAAGTGTTCGCCAGACAAGTAACGGTTTTTGGCTTGGACAGTCTGCCTATGCAGAGAAGGTTCTGCAGAAGTTCAAGATGCAGGATTGTCATGCAGTCGCAACACCTATGCAGCCGTCAGTTACACTACTCAAGCGTGAGGCAGATGGTGACAAGTTTGACCAGTCCATTTACCAGTCTGCAATTGGTTCACTCATGTACCTTTCTGTCGCCACTAGACCCGACCTCACGTTTGCAGTTCATCGCTTAGCTCAGTTCTCCTCTGACCCGACTCCTCAGCATTGGAGCGCCGTGAAACACGTCTTTCGCTATCTGAAGGGGTCGACTGATGTTGGAATCAATTTCCAGTGCAACAGCAATCGTCAGTTGGAGATGTATTCTGATGCAGACTGGGCGTCTGAAGCGTCTACAAGACGTTCTACCTCAGGCTATGTCTCATTGTTGGCCAGCGGTCCAGTTTCTTGGTCATCTAGATTGCAGAACATGGTTTCTCGATCAACAGCTGAAGCCGAGTTTGTTGCGTTGTCTGAAGCTGCATCCGATGTTAAGTGGCTGAGAGCACTGCTGTCAGATTTGGGTCTTAAACAGATCAAGTCTACAGTAGTACATGAGGACAACCAAGCTGCAATCGCCATTTGCAAGAGACCAAACCTCGGCTCCCACAATCGCACTAAGCATTTGGATGTGCGACTCAAGTTTGTCTATGACTATGAGCAAGCTGGACTGATCAACGTTGTGTATTGTCCCACTAACGATCAACTGGCCGATTCTCTCACGAAGCCTACTCCAGCTAATCTGTTCCAGAAGTTCTGCAAGGGAGTGGGTTTGAGTACATAGCATTGTACAGTGCATCTGAGACACACACAGTTGCATCTTCGTTATTCCTATGTGCTGTGTGTGTGAACGTTTCTACGGACATTGTTGTAATTGCATTTCCGGGTCGACGTTTTAACTGTGCCTACTCTGTAATGCAATCTTTCTCTTTCAGCAGTGATCCGTTTTACTCCTCTGTTGCTATTGGTAATTATAATTTGAGGAGGAGTGTTGATTTTAGCAAATGTATAATTATGTACGTGTACGTACATGTCTGTCCGTTTGGTCAGAGCTACTATTTGCATATTGCGTATGCCAGTTACTTATTGTCTCTGCGTGAGTCTTATCAGCTCTGACCTTTACACTCTCGGCGCTACTTCCCTGCTGTGCGGCTGTTTTATTACGACTGTACTGTTTGACCTTCGGCCCGGAATAAAAGAACATCTAACGGTGTTCTCGCTCTACACTCAAACTGCGCTGCGCTGCCCTATACCTATTCTATTAGCATCTGCCTACAGAATAGAATATACAGGGTGTGCCAAAAAAACAACCCAGCAGATTTTCCGCAAATCGCAACCGATTTGAATGAATCCTTTTTTAAATGAAAGATAAATAAATTCTTAAAAGATTGCTGAAATTTTCATTAATGAACTCTGCTTAGTTCCTGAGATATTGGCTCTCAAAATCAAAACAGTGATTTTGGCAGTGGACAAGAGGGATTTTTTATTACTCTGCACTTCATAATAAATCGGATTCCTGCTACTGCTAAGGGCTGTTGGAGGCTTTACTGGTGACACACAAACTCGGTTCACTTCAACAGTAAAGTGTCATTAGCCCCAGCAGTAGGAATCTGCTTTATTATGAAATGCAACGGAATCGCTCTTGTTCTTTGCCAAAATCTGTTTCGACTTAGAAGGCAAATATCTCAAGAACCAAACAGTGAATCTCAATAAAAATTGCACCAATCTTTGAAGAATTTATCAGTCTTTCATTCAAAAAAGGATTCATTCAAATCCGTTCAGATTGATGGTTGCAAAAGTAAAAAAATCTGGCTATCTTTATCTTTGAAGAATTTATTTATCTTTCATTTAAAAAAGGATTCATTCAAATTGGTTGAGATTTGCGGTTGCTACAGCAAAAACTCTGCTGGGTTGTTTTTTTGGCACACCCTGTATATGTAATGTATCTGCTCCTTTGTATGTTTCAAGTACTAGCATTATAGGGCATTATATTTTTCTGGAATTAGTCGCTCTAGCTAACTGGTCCTAAAAATCTTCAAACTACTTCGATCTATGACTAGTTTTTGGGAAAGGCATCGTTCCGAAACTTTGCCTTAGCATTAATTGTTCGACTACTTCTCGCAAATACAACCTTTTTTAAACGAAACCTTTTCTAAAGGCCCATTTCGAAAACTTTTTGCGGCGCCTTAGGGCCAGACGATTTTTTCAATCGACGCCACTCCGATTTTTCTGACAAGCAATTATTTCGGCAACTTTTTTATAGAATTTCAGACTGTAACGTTTCATGTAGAACAGTGCCTTCATACATGTAACAGGGGTCAGCCCCCCAGAGACGATTTTTCGACCCCCTCCGATGTTTCTGGCAAATATTTTTTTGAGTAAATATTTGTGATTTTTTACAATTTCAGACACAAAGATTTCCAAAGCAGCACTTTTTAGCTGTATTTCAGCGAAAATTAGCGATTTTTACGATTCTCGTCGAAAAATTGCAATTTTTTTTCGATTTTGAGCGTTTTTGGTGCCCAACCCCCTCCCAAAATTTGGGCTTCGATCCTCCCGACCGATGCCAGACCCCCAATCCCCTTTTCCTTCGGCGAATGGGCTATTACCATACATGGGCAGTGGGTAGTTAGGGTGGGGTTTACCCCTCCCCTCCCCGGCCAATACCACCCCCTCGGCCGACCATACCCCCTCCCCGATTCCCCCGCTGGAGAAGTTTAAAGCAAAATAGGCGTTTTTTGGATTTTTTCCGCCCCCCCCCCCCCCCGAGATCTCCAGACCCCGTCCTAATTTTTTCGCCCATCTATGGCTGTTTCATGTAGGACTAGCCAAGTACTGGTACCATACCACTAACATACATGGGCCGCCGGGCTTAGGGTGAGGTTTACCCCTCTCAGACCCTCCCGGAGGGAGAACTATCTGTTAAACGGTGAATAAATGATTTTCTAACCAGGTGTGCAGGCAAAGGTTGATTGAGGGTGTGATTTCAGGTGATGCACGCACGAGAGTTGTCCAAACGTCTGAGGCGAGATGACATCAATATATCGGTTAATTCCTGCCATCCGGGACTTTGCTACACGCGACTTATGCGACACACGCCTCTGAGTAGATTGTTTTCTTTGTTCTTACGAAAAATATGTCAGCAACCTTTGTGGTAATAGCGTGTACTAAGGTGCATAAATGCCCGGTGGTGTAAGGCTAATTGATGTTAACTTGAATTTTTCTTACATTGTGGACCATTGATCTATCGCTGTTTTCGTTTTGCTATAACTCTTGTGTTCGTAATTAAATGCGTTGAAAGTTTAACACAGCACGCACACAAGTTCAGAATTTTTACTCTCAAAAATTTAGCCAAATCTGTCACTTCAACCACTAGTTATGCACTTCCAGATGTTCACTATGACACGTGGAAGTGCATAACTTGTGGCTGAAGCGACGGACTTGACTAAACTTTTGAGAGTAAAAATTCTGAAGTTGTGTGCATGTCGTGTTAAACTTTCAGCGCATTTGATTGACGAACTCAAGAGTTACAGCAAGAGCAAGACGATTATTATTACAGTCAGGCACTTA
Organism: Sabatieria punctata; assembly: GCA_030248155.1. NCBI lineage: Eukaryota > Metazoa > Nematoda > Chromadorea > Araeolaimida > Comesomatidae > Sabatieria > Sabatieria punctata. Next base: position 58 of record JASANB010000104.1, on the reverse strand, counting down.
ACGCCGTTTATGGTACCGTCACCATATATGGTACCACCACAGGCCCCGAAGGTGGGGT
>JASANB010000101.1:0-65786 GCA_030248155.1 Sabatieria punctata | reverse complement strand
GAATCACTTTCAACCGCGAAAAACGCTGAACATTTTCGTCAAGAATTGGGATATACTAAACCGGGGCACACTGTTAGAAAGCCCATTATCTCAGCTACACAATGCACCAATCCGCTTGTCGATATCTTGAGAATTAGGCGAATGGCAACCGTTTGAACGTCGGTCACCGGAAGTGGCCCCGGCACATATTTCGAGATTTGTCGTGGTTGGGTCCCCCCTGGTCCAGGCCTACCTGAGGGTGGAGTAGGGGGTTTCCAACAGGGCTCATTCTAGTTGGGACGGTCGTTGGGCCGCTGTTTCGGTGGACCGGTACTATGAGAGGGCAAATAGGACTGGACGATGCACTCTGAAGCTAGTGGTTAGACAGTGAAAGAAGGCCACCCGTGGTGTACAAACTTGGTTGCGAAATGGGCCGCCAGATCTATTGGTAGTTCCTCGGTCATCCTGTCCCTTCCTATCTTATCTCATGGCCTCTATTTCTATTTTAGTGTGGTCAGATCTTTTTTGTGTTCTATCAATTTCTGTTTAAATCCTAACTCTGGAAACATTTATCAGTTCTCTCTCGCGTGCTTTACAGGTACATCCACAGCCAGTACAGTATATATCCAGACATGGGCTAGCTTTTCGGCTGAGGGTTGGTAAATTTTCAAATCCGGATGGGGACTGAATGGATGGTAAACCAAAAAGTCAGATTTTTTACAAAAATCAAGGCTTTCAGGCTTATTTCTTGATAAAATAGGTTAAAATAAGCTATTCTGAGCTGAGCTCATCTGCAGTACAGTGGGAAAATATCGCAATTTTTAAAACATATTAATATAACTAAACTATACATATATGTTTTTCGCCAATCAAACATATAAATAACACATATAGTTATATGTTTCTGAAAATTGAATATGCACATATTTTTAAACATAAAACATATTTGTGTAAAAGTCGCTTATTCACTTATATTTTGTCTTATTTTTCGATAATTCATACTTAAGATTCTGAATTTCCTGTTTAAAACGTTTGCAACAAGTTAGATAGCATACTCAGATTCAATAAGTTTAAGTGAAAGTCAGATTTTGGAAAAGTTTACTGTCAAACAGCAACCAAAAGTCTTGAAATAATGAATTCCTATAGCAAAAATATGTATATGTTTCCAGAAACATATTGGCCTCAAAACATATAAATACAAAACATATTTGACATGCAAACATATTGAGAAACATAAACATATATGTTTTCCCAAAAACAAACATATTTATGTTTTAAAACATATACATAAAACATATATGTTTCCCACAGTAATCTGCAGTAAATCTAGGTATACTTTAATCGCGATTTTCTATACAAAACTCTTCCTAAAAGTTTCTGAGATGGGTAGCCGCGGCCTGAGGAGGTGGGTCCTCGGCCCCTTTCCCCATGTCTGATTGTATCCAGATATCTTGAGATTTGTTTCAAGTTGGAGTTTCTGGTACATAAACATTGTAACGAAAGTTTACTAATGAAACTCTGAATAAAAAACACAAAAATACATATATGTAATTTACTACTGTACAGACCCGCCCTTTTTCAACTTGCCGCCATTCCCTGACAGTGCAAGGCATACTCAACGGGACTCGATCGGTACCAGATGGCGTGATTGGGCGTGACTTGGCAGCTGCTCGAGCGAGCTCTCCGCGTTTGAATGGGCCAATCAGAGTGAGGTGGTGTGACCGGGCGACCTGCGCTAATTGGATGAGATGGAGCATCGGGAAGAGCGAAGGCTAGTGATTGGTTGATATTATCGATCATTAGTGTCTAGAACTTTCTTCTCTTTGACTAACATTCACTTTGGCTGTTTTGTGTGTCTAGCGGCTGGTTATGTGCGTAAAAGTAACCGAATTGGCTGCTCTCCTACAGACGATAAGGCTTCGACGCCTCCTGAAGTGAACCGTCTCAGCCCTCCTAACTGCCTGCAGTGTGGTTTCGCCGCGTCCTGCTCCAATTGCCTCGGTGTGGCTTGGGTAGCTCACAGGTCGTCTCCTTCTCCGTTCGGCTCACCAATAACACGATTATTGGTCGGTTAATGAGCGTCGTCAACAGCCAACAGTCAACCCGGTTTTCTTTCTACTTTCTTCATTATTTTAACTGCGCTGTGGTTCGGTTTCTTGTTTGTTTTACTATCGGCCATTGTTTTACTATTGGTACCTACTTTTCTACAAATCTGCGCCATCACCAAAACCATCACTTTTCTTCCTCTCCCACCGTTTCCTCTGCCCAACTAAGCCATGGAACCAACGGAAAAGTGTCGGGTTAGGGCACTACTAAGCAGCACATCTAAGTCGGGTGGGGGCAGACCCCCCAGAGCCCTCTGTTACATGTATGCCCCTGCCACTAGGTGAAACGGCAGCGCCGGTTCGGTTCCCTCCCGCCTACTGGCCATCACCAGCTTTCGGCGGTCCGGGTTGGGCTTTACGTCGACTACTTCCAGTCGCTTCGACCGGTTTCGAACCCACAAACAATCGCTCTCACAGATGCCGGAGCCGCCGTGACACACGGGATAGCACAACCTACCCGTGGTCAAGACGCGATTCAGGGTCTGCCTGTGAGACTGTTTCAAACTTCATTTAAAAATTAATTCCATGTTAAGACAGGTGAGAGACTTGCGGTGCCCTCGCCTGCTGACTGGCAGTGGCTGACTAAAGGCCGGTGAGCTAAGTGCACCGGTTGGTCAAATAATGGGACAGCCAAACCAATCTGACCATTACTGCACGGACACTAGCGTTGTTTTGTGTGTCTATGCGGTGCTTTGATGCGGTCGCTTCTCAGACTCACAAAATACGATGCCTGCTTGATGCACAAAATACGACACATTCTGTTTGATCCAAGCGCCGACCTTAATGAATTGTCTGAGCTGAGTGTCGAGAACAGCGATCAGCAAAAAATAGGTCAGATGATAGATCGTCAACCGTTGTGGCTTGGTTGTCCCAAACGCTGTTGCCTTCGGAATTTGCTGGAAAGCCTGGCTGGTTTATTCCTGTATGACGGCCGAGCAGACTCTCTATTCGCCATTGTTGCAGTGCCACAGCATCAAAGCCACTTTCGTTGAAGCTGTGCTGTTGCTTTTGGAAGAAGAACAACCGGTTGATGACATTTTAGTCACTGATTTCTCATGCCGTCGGGGTACTGTTGATCAGGTATACCCATACCCATACCCGAAACTGGGTATTTTTGAGCAAAATTACCCAAAATTGGGTATACCCATACCCGGGTACTTTTTTAAATACCGGGTATACCCGATTTTTTGAAAAATACCGGGTATTTGAATGGGTATTTTTAGTAAAAATCGCGCAAACACACGTCAATTTCTGTCAAAACTCTGCAAAAATTCTCTCAAGGAAGTGTTTAGAAATAGAAATACAGTTTTTGCTATGCATCATACAGTCACTTTACTGTTTCGAAATGGTTGGTTATCCATCTAATTTGTTTCAAGAATTGTATAATTAAGCATTTTGGCGTTTTTTTTAAATTTTATGCATAAAACACTATGAAAACATCTTACTGAAAAAAGTTTGCGGTCTCAAAAAGGAACGCCCTGGGTTCTTATGCACCTCAATTTCTCACTGCAAAATTCAGAGTACATACTGTATACATGACATGATACATGTAACAGGGGTGGCTGGGGGGTTTGTCCCCACCCGACTTTAGGCCAGACCCCCGGATGGGACCCCCTCCCCTGAGACGATTTTCCCGACCCCCCCTCCGATTTTCTGACAAGTAATATTTTGAGTAAATTTGTGCGATTTCAGTAGTGTTGTTACAATACCAAAATTTTCGTTTGACTATGACTATGACTACCGTCCGTTTGAATACAATACCAGAGTAGTCAAATTTGGCTATATCGTAGTCAAACCATTTGACTACTACGACCACTGGTTTGACTACTTTGACTACTTTTTGAAGCATAGCAAAATTGACATTTTCAGGGATTTATGATGTTTCAGTTACCAGGCGTCAGCCTGAAATGGCTGTTATTCCATCAATAAATCATTCACTTTGAATTAAACACTGGCTGGGCACTAAAACATACGGCAGAATTGATCTTTTCCCTCCAACATTTTCATTGTAAACCAAAAACAGCATGCTCTGCAGAAAACGCTGTAAAATTGAACAAAATGCCCTTTGTGTTGTAAGCCAATTCTTGTTGTTTCTTTAACCAAAAAGTGTACATATTCTACTGTATGTCATAATTTTAATCTTGGACTTGTGGAACCTGAATCAAATAGAAGTGCACTGACTGATGCTTCATTGTGGTCAGAATTTTAGAGAAAAAGGTTGTTTGGTGTTCTGTAGTGCTTAAGATGCATTTTGCGAGAAAGTCAGCTTTGGTGCCGAAGAGAGGGGGCAAGCAGGGCCATCTCACGGATCTGGCTGATATTTATATCTATTAAAATAGAGCACAGTCGAAGACCAACGGTGCATGCCCGGCCACCAGCAACCCCCTAGAACCGGAGCTACACCCCCTCAAAGTTGGGTCGGCAGCAATTTTCGGGCTCATTTTAATAGCTCTGACACCCTCCATTCAAACGATCACCCTTCATTCGTTTCTTAAGCAAGGATCTCGACTCGCATATGGTTTTGTAGCTGGTCCAATGGCCTTTCATTTTCTGGTACTCCGGTTTCCAGATCGTAGCTGGTTACCGAGATATTCGCCGAAAACTGCGAAATTTCCACAAAATGCCACTCCGTTTTTTTTCGAAAAATCTTTATAACTTTTTGTGCAAAGGCCCTGCCAAGCTAATGTTTTAACAAAAGTTAGGCATGAGTTGGCCAAACAAAATGAGCGCCCCAAAGTGTGCGGTTAGGGGGGGGGAGGGGGGGGGTGTTTTGGCCTCTCAAAGGTGTTCGAAAAAAATTTTTTTCTGCAAAGCTTAGTTGTTAGCATACTGTTATATGCAGTTTTGTGTGCTGAGTTCGAAAATGCATTCAGTTTAGCTAGATTCGCTCTGGATCGGGAGAAATTGGCGTCCAAAGTTGAGACCAACCCTTTTTCTTGACTGGCACTACTCGCTAGCATGACCATTAACCGCGGTGTAACGCAGTTTTTCTTACGTAGTTTTTGCTGCTGATTCCGAAAATAACTTTATTTTTGCTCTACGTTGCCTACTTTTGAAGATATCGGCATTTTTATGATTTGGGAAGAAAACGGCTGCACTTGCTATAACATGCTCGTTTGAAAGGTGGCTCAATTCAGTCGCATCTAGAGTACAGAGCCATAAATATTTATATCACCTAATGCAGTTTTTGCCGCTGATTACGAAAATGACATCTGTTTTTCAATCTGACTGCTCCTGAGCTACTTATGTAACTTTTATGCCCTGGTACTCAGACAATAAGTTATCTGTCAAATCTGGGCATAATATGGTATCTATCTGGTGCAGTTTTCTCCGCCGATTCAGAATATTATCATATTTTTGCGCTACGGCCACTCTGTCGCAAGTTATGGACCACCAAAGTTTCATTAAGAAACATGCCGTGATAAGCTGTAATCCTAAAATAAATGTTCAGCATTCATGCATTTCTGAAATGAACCTTTTGTCAGTCAATAGTGTACCAGACCTATTTTGACCCGCTGAGTTCAAATATGGCGTTTGTTTTTCTATACTGCTGTTCAATTTTGAGATATTACTGATCAAACAAAATTTGCATTAATATTCATATATCTCCAAAACGAGTAACTATAGATTAAAACAAACGCCATTTTTGAACTCAGCGGGTCAAAATAGGTCGGGTACACTATTGACTGACAAAAGGTTCATTTCAGAAATGCATGAATGCAGAACATTTATTTTAGGATTACAGCTTCTCACGGCATGTTTCTTAATGAAACTTTGGAGGTCCATAACTTGCGACAGAGTGGCCGTAGCGCAAAAATATGATAATATTCTGAATCAGCGGAGAAAACTGCACCAGATAGATACCATATTATGTCCAGATTTGACAGATAACTTATTGTCTGAGTACCAGGGCAGAAAAGTTACATAAGTAGCTCAGGAGCAGTCAGATTGAAAAACAGATGTCATTTCCGTAATCAGCGGCAAAAACTGCATTAGGTGATATAAATTTTTATGGCTCTGTACTCTAGATGCGACTGAATTGAGCCACCTTTCAAACGAGCATGTTATAGCAAGTGCAGCCGTTTTGTTCCCAAATCATAAAAATGCCGATATCTTCAAAAGTGGGCAACGTAGAGCAAAAATAAAGTTATTTTCGGAATCAGCAGCAAAAACTATGTAAGAAAAACTGCATTGCACCGCGGTTAATGGTCATGCTAGCGAGTAGTGCCAGTCAAGAAAAAGGGTTGGTCTCAACTTTGGACGCCAATTTCTCCCGATCCAGAGCGAATCTAGCTAAACTGAATGCATTTTCGAACTCAGCACACAAAACTGCATATAACAGTATGCTAACAACTAAGCTTTGCAGAAAAAAATTTTTTTCGAACACCTTTGAGAGGCCAAAACACCCCCCCTCCCCCCCCTAACCGCACACTTTGGGGCGCTCATTTTGTTTGGCCAACTCATGCCTAACTTTTGTTAAAACATTAGCTTGGCAGGGCCTTTGCACAAAAAGTTATAAAGATTTTTCGAAAAAAAACGGAGTGGCATTTTGTGGAAATTTCGCAGTTTTCGGCGAATATCTCGGTAACCAGCTATGATCTGGAAACCGGAGTACCAGAAAATGAAAGGCCATTGGACCAGCCACAAAACCATATGCGAGTCGAGATCCTAGCTTAAGAAACGAATGAAGGGTGATCGTTTGAATGGAGGGTGTCAGAGCTATTAAAATGAGCCCGAAAATTGCTGCCGACCCAATTTTGAGGGGGTGTAGCTCCGGTTCTAGGGGGTTGCTGGTGGCCGGGCATGCACCGTTGGTCTTCGACTGTGCTCTATTTTAATAGATATAAGTATCAGCCAGATCCGTGAGATGGCCCTGCTTGCCCCCTCAAAGCTGACTTTCTCGCAAAATGCATCTTAAAAATGCATCAAATTTGTCAAGTATTTTGTTGCGAACAGCGAAAAGTGGTAAAATACGCCTGAAAACCTTGCCTCTTATAACAAAATGTAGTCATAGTCAAACGGTTTGACTACCTGGTCTTCGTTTGACTACGTATTTATGGTAACGAAGGTAGTCAAACTTTGACTTTGACTACCTGTCCGTTTGACTGCGATATCACAAAAGTATTAACTATGACAATTTTCATCCTAATATTATTGTTCATGAAAAGTTGTGTGAATGCTTTAGTGATGCTTTGCTTAGAAGCTATTCTAGTAGTAATTTATGCACGTAATCCTAAATTGTTTCTGACAGCTTAGCTTTAGTTTTAGTTTTATGACTGTTACATTTCTTTGTGATATTGATTGTTGCTCTTTTTCAGTGGGTAGCCTGATGATGAACCGGCGATAAAGGTTCGAAAGCTTGCGTCATCATGTGTCTTAATTGAAGCTTTACGGCTGAAATCCGTCTTAATTTCTTCACAGTATTAACTATGACTTTGACTTTGACTAGTAGTCATAACAACACTAGATTTCAGACACAAAAATTGCCAAAATCGCCCGTAAAACCGCACTTTTTAGCTGTATTTCAGCTAAAATTAGCGATTTTTGCTGATGTTTAGCCGAAATATTGTGATTTTTTCGATTTTTGAGCGTTTTTTAGTGCCCAACCCCCCTCCCAAAATTTCGGCTCAGTCCCGCCGGCCGGCGCCAGACCCCCGGACGACTATGAAAACATCTTACTGAAAAATGTTTGCGGTCTCAGAAAAGAACGCCCTGGGTTCTTATGCACCTCAATCTCTCACTGCAAAATTCACAGTACATACTGTATACATGACATCATACATGTAACAGGGGGTCTGGGGGGTCTGCCCCCCACCGGACTTAGGCCAGACCCCCGGATGGGACCCCCCTCCCCCGAGACGATTTTCCCGACCCCCCTCCGATTTTCTGGCAAGTAATTTTTTGAGTAAATTTTTGCGATTTCAGACACAAAAATTGCCAAAATCGCCCATAAAGCAGCACTTTTTAGCTGTATTTCAGCTAAAACTAGCGATTTTTGCCGAATTTTAGCCGAAAAATTGCGATTTTTTCGATTTTTGAGCGTTTTTTAGTGCCCAACCCCCTCCAAAAATTTCGGCTCAGTTCCTCCTGCCGGCGCCAGACCCCCCAACCCCCGTCCCCCTTCGGCGGATCACCTGTATAAAACATGGTATTTGTCTGCTGAAGCTGAAGTTACAAATGTACGTACAGTACATAAAAAGTTTTTGCGCGCATACAGTAAGTGTCTTGCCTCTCGTTTACTTACAAACAATAGAAAACGGGCAGCTATTTTTGTGCTCCCTTTGAGGATAAGTACCGTTGTAAGGCTAATAAATTTAGTTGGAATATAATTAAAAGATTACAACGTTTCTATGTATTTGGTCTTGATGTACAGGGTGTGTCAAAAAAACAACCCAGTAGAGTTTTTGCTGTAGCAACCGCAAATCTCAACCGATTTGAATGAATCCTGCTTTAGATGAAAGACGAATAAATTCTTGAAAGACTGGTGAAGGCCCTATTAAGATACGATGCTTAGTTCCTGAGATATTTTCCTTCAAACTCAAAACAGAGATTTTGGCAATGAACAAGAGCGATTCCGTTGCACTTCACAACAAAACGGATTCCTACTGCTGAGGGGCAACAAGACTTTTACAAATGAAGTAACCAAGCATGTGTGGCACCAGAAAAACCTCGTTACGTTAGCCCTGAGCAGTAGGAATCGGTTTTATTATGAAGTGCAACAGAATAATAAAAATCGCTCTTGTTCATTGCCAAAATCTGTTTTGACTTTGAGTGCAAATATCTCAGGAACTAAGCATCGTATCTTAATAAAAGCTTCATCAATCTTTCAATAATTAATTTATCTTTCATATAAAATAGGACTCACTGAAATCGGTTGAGATTTGCGGCTGCTACAGTAAAAAATCTGCTGGGTTGTTTTAATCTCTGTTGTTCACTGCCAAAATCTCTGTTTTGATTTTTAAAGCAATTATCTCAGGAACTAAGCAACGCATCTTAATAAAAGCTACACCAATCGTTCAAGAATTTATGTATCTTTCATTTAAAGCATTCATTCAAATCGGTTGAGATTTACGGTTGCTACAGCAAAAAATCTGCTGGGTTGTTTTTTTTTTGACGCACCCTGTCAGCAAACTGCAATTTTTGCACAACAATGGCGATGGTGGGTGACCCAGAGTCAGAAAGTACTATTAGAAATACTCCAGGAAGCTGATTCGTTTTTTGTCAATCTTAATCTACCAAAAGTATTCGAAAATTCACAACTGTTCTAGTAACTGTGAAGTAAAACTGCTACACTGAGCACATAATAGTTGTGCGAAAAAGCAGATTAAAAACTATTTTTTGCAAAACCAACTGAATTTGGCATTTTAGGGAATATTTATTTATTTGTGCGATTTTAATAAAAAATAGCCGATTTATACCCGATACCCGGGTATTTTTAAAATACCTACCCATACCCATACCCGGGTATGGGTATTTTAAAAAATACCTACCCATGCCCATACCCAATTCAGAATCAAATACCCATAGCAACAGTACGTCGGGGTCACGAGTTTTCTCATATTTTGATTTCGAAAATAGGTAATTGCCTGTGCAAGAATCTTGTCAAGAAGTTGTCTGATAGCTCTAGTAAGTTGGGTATTGTTAATAAGGCTTATAAGCTCAAGTCTAGAAAGGATTGACTGCGATACGTTTTTATGTGATCTCGTCGTTGTGTGTGCAAATTTCTGCATCTGGTCTCTGTTTTGGTGAAAATCTCGTTCTGGTGCCGACTGTATTATTGTTTGCAGTGCCACAGTTGAAATATATCTCTATGCTACTTGTCCGTTCGTTGTACTTCTTCGATTAGGCGCCAGTTTGTTGATTCGATAGATTTTCGAGGTCGCGCAACTGTTGTATAGTGGGAATTTTCAGCTTCGTGTCCATGAGTATACCTTGGTCCATGTACGGGTAATATGGATTCGGATCCCCGGACCCCCACCGAATTCGGACCCCAAGCCTGGTACGGAAAAATGGTTCTTAAGATTCAGAACCCCACATAGAGCCGTAGTTTAAATTTCATGAAATTTTTATTTGCAAAATTTTGGGGCACATTTGGACAGCTCGGTTTCGGTACGCGGACCATTCCCCCTATCCGCCGACCACCCTAACTTTAGGCCTCAGTTTCAAGCTGCAATTCAAGTTTCTTCCGGTACCAATTTTCACTTTACTTCTTCTATTTTAGTGTATGATCTGTGCTAGTGCGTCTGGTCGCAAATTTTCTCTGGTAGACTGGAGTGCTGTCGCAACTCTGTTCGGTCCCTTTATACTTAATTGCAGATTGCCATATGGTGTGTATTACATATTTCCTTGTTAGCGTAAGTACGATAAATCTTTTTAAATACTTCGTTATTGTTGCGTCTACATGCGCGCATACTACTGTTGCTAAGTAAATTTACTTGAAATACAATTTAATTATAATTTATTTGTATTAGTAAATTTGTAAAAAAATTAATTGAAATTATGCTTATAATTTACTTAAGGCAAAAATTCACTTTTAATATAATTGAAATTATAATTTACTTGATTAGTAAATTTCTAAAAAGTATAATTAAAATTATAATTATAATTTACTTGGCAACAGTAGCACGTACGAATATACTACTTACTGTACTGTGAAACCAATGTGATGCTCCTTTCGAGCGAAAGAGATACAATGTAGTCTCGGTTAATGTGTTTAACAATGGCATTTCAATTCCCCCATACTATCTGGGTTCGGATTCGGTCTGGGGATTTAAAATTTGTCAGGGGATTTTGGGACCTACTGTATCAGCTGAAATTGCGGGCGTTACCACTACATAAAAACATGAATTCAGTAGGTTGTAGAAGCAGCAATGAAAGCGCATGTAATTCAGTCGATATCAGTGCGTTTTAGAAGGGTAATTTCTCAAAAATTTTCTCGCCCTGGTTGGATTTCCCAACCAACCTCTTCAAACTACAAACCTGCTAAACCTGTAGTTCTGTTGTCAGAATGCCTTTCAAACGCGTTTTTTGAAGGTTGCTTTTTTGAAAATTTTCGCCCCGGTTGGGCGGCCCAACCAAACCTCTTCAAACTACTAAAACTGTTAGTTATATGCTCAGAGTGCCTTTCAAACGCAATTTTCAAAATTTCCTCGCATCTGGCTGGGCAGGCAAAATCGGGAGAATGTCAGGGATTTTGGATCATCAGATTGGCACGACCCTGACTATGATGAGTTTTAGATTCATATATACAGTAGTAGCTCCCTCTCTAGCAAAGATTTCTAGCACAATTCTTATTCAGATTTGATGTACTTTCAGTGGAGCTCAGCGACAGTGCGAAGAAGCCAGTTTTTGGCTCTCGTACCTTACCTGCCGTATGGCATTTTTCATTATACTTTAATTATTTTTATCTGAGAAATACTTCGTTGGACTCTATTTTTGTGCAAGTTGCTCTGTTCACTGTCAATGTTCAATGTTGACCTTCCGCTTTAACTGTTACGCAGCTTTTTACTCACCACCAAGTCAAGCATTTTTGACAATCATTTTGCTGATGCTTAATTTATTTCTATGACGTGCAGTTTGCTTGGAAAAACGTTATGCAACGTCATTACATAATGATTGTATGAACGAATTTACCGCGTTACAGTAATTTATAAAATCAGAGCTTAAAGAAACCGATTGCCGTGCCGGCTCAATCCCACCTGGCAATGCAAACTGCCTTATTATTTTATCCTAAAGGGTGATCCTAACTCTTAGCCTGCACCCAGCTAAACCTGAACCTAAGCATTAGTTTGAAACTCAGGCCTAAAGTTAGGGTGGTCGGCGGATGGGGGGAATGGTCCGCATACCGAAACCGATGTGTCCAAATGTGCCCTGAACAAAATTTCGGGAAATTTAAACTACGGTCCCAGTGTGGGGTTCCGAATCCACAAACCGTTGTTTCCATACCAGGCTAGCGGTCCGAATTCGGTGGGGGTCCGGCAGTCCGAATCCATATTACCCATGTGCGTACGGTACGTACCTACGAAGTCGAGGGTAATATGGATTCGGACCCCCGACCCCCGGACCCCCACCGAATTCGGACCCCCAGCCTGGTACGGAAAAATGGTTCTTAAGATTCGGAACCCCACCTCGCCGTAGTTTAAAATTTCACGAAAGTTTATTTGCAAAATTTTGGGGCACATTTTTGGACACATCGGTTTCGGTACGCGGACCATTCCCCCCAAACGCCGACCACCCTAACTTTTGGCCTCAATTTCAAGCTGGAATTCAACTTTCTTCCGGTACCAATTTTCACTTTATTTCTTCGATTTTGGTGTATGATCTCTGCTGTTCTTCTGGTACCAATTTTCACTTTACTTCTTGTATTTTAGTGTATGATCTGTGCTAGTATGCGTCTGGTCGCAAATTCTCTCTGGTAGATTGGAGTGCTGACGCAACTCTGTTCAGGCACTTTATACTTGATTCGATATTGCCATATGGTGTGTATTACATTTTTTCTTGTGTAGCGTAAGTACGATAAATCTTTTTAAATACGATTTTTGGGTCTACATGCGCGCGTGCTACTGTTGCTAAGTAAATTTATTTGAAATATAATTTAACTATAATTTACTTGTACTAGTAAATTTCTAAAAAAATTAATTGAAATTATACTTATAATTTACTTAAGGCAAAAATTCACTTTTAATATAATTGAAATTATAATTTACTTACCAAATAATTTACCTGGATTAGTAAATTTTTAAAAAGTACAATTAAAAATATTATTACAATTTACTTAGCAACAATAGCGCGCACGAATATACTACTGTACTGTGGAACCAATGTTATGCTCCTTTGGAGCGAAAGAGATACAATGTAGTCTCGGTTAATGTGTTCAACAATGGCATTTCAATTCCCCGATACTATCAGGGTTCGTGCCGGTCAGGGGATTTAAAATTTGTCAGGGGATTTTGGGACTTATCAGCGGAAATTGCAGGCGTCACTACTTAAAAACATGCATTCAGTAGGTTGTAGAAGCAGCAATGAAAGTGCATGTAATTCAGTCGATATCAGTGCGTTTTAGAAGGGTAATTTTTCAAAAATTTTCTCCCCCCGGTTGAACGGCCCAACCAAACCACTTCAAACAGTGGCGTATCCAGGGGGTGTAGGGTGTGTACACCCCCCCCCCTTTGCGGTGGAGGTAGGAAGAGAAAGTCTGTCAAAAATAAGCGAAACTAATGAATTATGTACCAAAACTGTCTATTTTGTTGTGCTCAGAATGCCTATTAAATGCGTTTTTGAAGGCTAAATTTTCAAAAATTTCTCGGCCTGGTCGGGCATAAGCCCAACCAGGCCACTTTAAGCTACTAAAACTTTTAATTTCTGTTAATTTTAAGCCTGGAATGTGTTTTAAACGCGTTTTTTAAGATAAATTTTGCTAAAAATTCTTGCCCTGGTTGGGCAGCGGCCCAACCAGGCACTTTCAAAATTTTGCACCCCCCTTTCCGAAATCCTGGATACGCCACTGACTTCAAACTACTGTACTAAAACTAAAACTACTACTAAGTTGTATGCTCAGAGTGCCTTTCAAACACAATTTTCAATATTTCCTTGCATCTGGTTGGGCAGGCAAAATCGGGGCAATGTCAGGGGATTTTGGATCACCAGATTGGCACGACCCTGACTATGATGAGTTTTAGATTCATATATACAGTAGTAGCTGCCTCGCTAGCAAAGATTTCTAGCACAATTCTTATTCAGATTTGATGTACTTTCAGTGGAGCTCAGCGACAGAGTGAAGAAGTCAGTTTTTTTGCTCTCCTACCTGCCGTATGGTATTTCTCATAACATTTTAATTATTTTTATCTGAGAAATACTTTGTTGTGCTCTATTTTTTTGCAAGTTTCTCTGTTTACTGCAATGCTCAATGTTGACCTTCCGCTTTAACTGTTACGCAGCTTTTTTACTCACCAAGTCAAGCATTTTTGACAATTTCGTTTATCTGATGCTTAATTTATTTCTATGACGTGCAGTTTGCTGGGAAATACGTTACGCAAAGTCATTACATAATGATTATACGAACGAATTTACAGCGTTACAGTAATTGATAAAATCAGAGCTTAAAGAAACCGATTGCCGGCTCAATCCTACCTGGCAAGGCAAACTGCCTTATTAAATTTCACCCTAAAGGGTGATCCTAACTCTGAACCTGCACCCAGCTAAGCCTGAACCTAAGCATCAGCTTGAAACTGAGGCAAAGTTATGGTGGTCGGCGGATGGGGGGAATGGTCCGCGTGCCGAAACCGAGGTGTCCAACAAATGTGCCCCGAAATTTGCAAATAAAACCGCGTGAAATTTAAACTACGGTCCCGGTGTGGGGTTCCGAATCCACAAACCGTTGTTTCCGTACCAGGCTGGGGGTCCGAATTCGGTGGGGGTCCGGGGGTCCGGGGGTCCGAATCCATATTACCAAGTCGAGTTAAGGAAGAAGGAAGAACGTTTTTGTGTTTTTCGTTTGGTTACAGCGCTGTTTGATAGCAGCACTGCAGCGATTTGTAAAAAGTTAGCTTGGTCTTATTGCAAACATTATTTAGACTACGATTGCAGTGAAATGTCAGAAAGTCAGCCGGATAAAGTTGAGGAGACCAATCGGCAAGGCGCCGCAAATAATAATTATAGTAATAATGACTCGCAAGAACAGAGACCTTCTTCTTGTGCAGCCGAGTCGGCAGATCCCAAATCGTCACTCGGCCAAGCAGAGGACACCGAATTGGCTGCCTTATTAGACGGTCAGTTGGTCGACTACTTTTCTACCGCATCCTGCTAAGTACTAGTTAGTAGTAGTAACAAGAATCTAGGTATAAAGGGAAGAATGTGTAACACTGTGGCCATGCGCTGCAACAAAATTTTGGGAGGGTTACCGAATTTTGTCGGTAACCCTCCCGAAAAACTCGTAGGCGCCGTATTGTATTGCAAGCGAACCCGATTTTGGCCGCTCGCGAGACCTTTTAACAAACTTTGCAGACCTCTCTGAAGTGATCAGAGGATACCCGACTGAGAAATGGATAGAAGCATCTATTTAACATACTAGCTTCAACCAGTGGGGTCTAGGGGTCCATAGGGGGTCTAGCATGGACATGGCTCCCGCCCATACATGTACTAAAGGGGGTTTGGGTCTGCTGAAAAGGCCAAACCCCCACTTTTATTAAAATACTCTGCTTAGTTCCTGTGATATTTGCATTAAAGTCAAAACAGAGATTTCGGCAATGAACAATAGTGATTAAAAACAATCCAGCAGATTTTTTACTTTTGCAACCATCAATCTCAACCGATTTGAATAAAGTTTTTTTTTTCAATGAAATATTGATGAACTCTTGATAGATTGGTGAACTTTTTGTTTATATACTCTGCTTTGTTCTTAAAATCGAAACAGATTTTGGCAAAGAACAAGAGCGATTCCGTTGCACTTCACAATAAAACAGATTCCTACTGCTGAGCATACATGTAACAGGGGGGTCTGGGGGGGTCTGCCCCCCACCCAACTTAGGCCAGACCCCCCGGATTGGGACCCCCCCCCCCGAGACGATTTCACCGACCCCCCCCCCCCTCCGATTTTTTTGGCAAGTAAATTTTCGAGCAAATTTTTGCAATTTTTTACACTTTCACACACAAAAATTGCCAAAATCGCCTGCAAAACAGCACTTTTTAGCTGTATTTCAGCCCAAATTAGCGATTTTTGGCAATTTTTAGCCAAAAAATTGCGATTTTTCTCGACTTTTGAGCGTTTTTTAGTGCCCACCCCCTCCCCCAAAATTTTGGCTCAGACCCCCCCCCCGGCGGGCGCCCCCCCCCCCCCCCCACCCCCCCCCCCCCCCCGCGGCGTTTGCCCTGTTAATTTTTTTTATGCTGCTGAGGGCTAACGAGACTTTACTGGTGAAGTAAAACGACCGTGTGTTTCTCCAATAAAGCCTCCAATAGCCATCAGCAGTTGTAGGAATCCGTTTTGTTATGAAGTGCAACGGAATAGTAAGGGGGGTATACCCCTCCCCCTCGGCCGGCCATATCCCCCTCGACCGGCCATACCCCTCCCTGCCCCACCCCCCCCCCTCCCTCTAAAATTTCGCTTATTTAAGGAAAAATAAGCGTTTTTTGTTATTTTTTCGGGGGCCCCCCCCCCCCCCCCCCGAGGACTCCAACCGCCCTAGCCCCCTCCGGATTTTTCCGGCCCATGTATGCTTTGAGGGTATATATATCTCAGGATCTAAGCAGAGTACATTAATAAAAATGTCAGCAGTCTTTCAATAATTCATTTATCTTTCATATAAAAAAGGATTCATTCAAATCGGTTGAGATTTGCGGTTGCTACAGCGAAAAATCTGCTGGGTTGTTCTTTTTGGCGGACCCTATAGCGAACGAGTAACAAAGAAAAAGAAGATATTTCTAAATTCAAACCACTCATTCTAGACTTTGGTGGACTGGCAAATTGCCAACCCGCTGACACTTGCCAGTCTATCGAAGTCTAAATTGTGCCGGTGGTAGCGATTTAGAAAATGCCAGTCGCAGTCTGTTCGAGTGGACTGACTGACTTGCTACGGAAAGTGTTGCAGACGCGCTGAAAGACTTCGGAAAGGGAAAGCCGACTGAGGCAACTGCTCCCTTGACCGAAGAACAAGAACTGGCAGAATTTCCGTTCTTCGACGAACAAATGGCTAAAAAGGCTGCGTCCGAATTTCAACACATGCTTGAGTGAGTTAGGCAGTTTTTGCTTCTGCCGTCTTACATGTACAAAGGTTTCTACACCCTATAGAGAATGCTAACTAACTCCCTCGCTCGAACCCCCCGAGACAGTTTAAGGACCCCCACCTATACATGTAACAGGTCATCCGCTGAAGGGGGACGGGGTTTTGGGGGTCTGAGCCCATATTCAACAGAGCTAGGTTGCACACTGAAAACGCTCAAAAATCGCAATTTTTCGGCTAAAAATCGTCAGAAATCGACAATTTGGGCTAAATGCAACTAGAAAGTGTTCTCTTACAGGCTATTTTGGGAATTTTTGTGTCTGAAATTGCAAAAAATTCGCTCAAAAAATTACTTGCCAGAAAAAGGAATGGAATCGGGAAAATCGGACGGGGGTCCCCATCTGGGTGGTCATCTGGCCTAAGTTGGGTGGGGGAAGACCCCCTGTTACATGTATGCCCCCGCCCAACCCAAACAAGCACTAGTAGCGGCTTTGGTACTAACAATCTGGCTAAAAATCGCCAATTTTTGGCTTAAATTCCTCTTAAAAAGCGCTTGGCAAATCAATTTGGTGTTTCCACTGGTTTTAGAACCGGTTTTTGTCATTTTTTGTTTTTGGCGCCTGAACTGATTGGTTGGGTGTAAGAACTGGACTGATTGTAGACAAATGGCTCAAATGCAACAAGCAGTATTCTCCCAAACTCAGCAACTAACGCCCCAAGCAGTTCCCCCGGCTGCTCAGGCCTCGGGGGGTGCAGCGGATGCGGCCACGGGGGGACCGGAAGTGGATCCAGAGAAGATGCAGGAAGAAGCAAAAGTGCTGCTGGACAGCATAAACACGTTAGCTGGGAAGGCCAAAGACGTTGCTGTCAGTCTGTTTCTGCCAAGTTGAGTTTGGTTGATTTTTCAGTTTACTTTAGGTTTCGGAGGACCCCGAACAGTTTAATAGAAACTTGGAAGCGCTGTATGGAGAGGGAATGCAAAATGAATTCATGCCTTTCATGCATCAAATGATGATGTCGCTACTTTCCAAAGATGTCATGTACCCGCCGCTCAAAGATATGCAACACAAGGTAGATAAGAACCGGTCAGACTAGGTATGCCCCTCCCCCCTGGCCGCCCAATCCCCCCTCGCGCCACCACCCTCCCGGAGGCGTACATGGGCCGGGGACAGTAAGCGAGGTTTACCCCTCGCCGGCCCATCCCCCCCTCCTCGACCCCCTCGCTTATTTAAGGCAAAATAGGCGTTTTTGAGACTTTTTTCGGGGACGCCCCCCTCGAAGTCTCCCGCTCCCCCTCCGGCTTTATCCGGCCCATGTATGCCCGGGGGAGAAAATTTTCGCTTTTTTAGGCGTTTTTGGGACTTTTATGGGAGACTACCTACACACAGACATGGGCAAAGGGGGGCTGAGGGGGTTGGCCCCCCTCAGGTTCTGAAACTCCCCCATCAGCCTGCCGCTACCCCGTCAGGAATTTCTGGAAAGAATTTTGTATAGTAAATTATAATAAAAATATGCCTGGATTAGGTGTAAATGAGTTCAGAATAGCTTATTTTAATGAAAATATGCCAAAAAACCTTGATTTTAGCAAAAAAATCGGACTTTTTGGCTTACCATCCCCTCAGCCTATATAAATTGCTAAAATCGCCTGTAAAACAGCACTTCTTTGCTGTATTTCAGCCCAAATTAACGATTTTAGCCGAAATAGTTGCGATTTTTTAGCCTTTTTTGTGTCCAACCCCGGCTCAGACCCCAACCCCCTCCCACCTTCGGCGGATGACCTGTTACATGTATGCACCACAACAGTCCCTGAACGTGGAGTACCATAAACGGCGTGTAAGTGCCTGAGGCTGACTGTCATAACTCCATAACTAGTGACCATTTCTGAATGCGGTTTGTTTTATTGAACTTCTTTTAAAATTACCTACACACCTGCATGATAATCATCTAGAGAACTCGAAAATTATTTGCCCGTCCATGTATGTACATGGGCCCGCCGGGTGAGGGTAAACTTCCTCACCCCCTCCCGGCCCAGTCAGACCCTGAGACCCTGAAACCGGAAAGGAGGAAACCGGAACAAACCGATGTGTTCTGGCAAGCAATTTTTCCAGCAAATCTCTTGCAATTGTTATTGTTTGTAGAAATTGTGTGCTGTATCTCTAATGTAGAGAGGTTTCAGTACCCAGAGTATTTGGAGAAGAACCAAGATTCGCTGTCAGAGGCAGACCTGACACGCTACAAGAAACAGCAGCAACTCATAGACACCATATGTGAGGAGTTCGAGAGCGAACGAGAGGAGGACAGCGAGGAGGTGCAGACGCAGCGCTTTGAGAAGTTGATTGGTGCTATGCAACAGGTAAAGCTCTTTGCTTTCTTCTACAGTCAGGCACTTAACGCCGTTTATGGTACCGATGCCATTTATGGTGCCCCACGTTCGGCGACTGTGGTGGTACCATATAATATGGTACCACTACCCATGGCCATGGGTAGGGGTACCATATGGTACGAAATCTGAATGAGTGGTACCATATATGGTACCGGTACCGGTGACAATGCAAAGGTAGGAGTACCATATATGATGCCGGTACCATATATGGTTCCACCACAGACCCCGAACGTGGGGCTACCATAGTGACGGTACCGCCGGTACCATATGGTACCACTACCTAAGGTACCGGTGCGGTACCATTTATGGTGTTGGTACCATAAACGGTGTTAAGTGCCTGACTGTTCTATGCTGGTAGGTAGGAAGCTGGACATCCACAGTCGTGGACAAATCAGCGCTGAGTTATGGAGAGAGCAGAGGGATTTATTCTGCCACCCGCCCACCACCCTCTTATTGCCTTTCAGTATGACATAAAGGGACTACCTAAAATTGTAATTGGTTTCAAGCCGTACTCGGGCCGGAAAAATCGATTGGGGGTAATGAAAATCTGAAAATTTGGGGTAGGCCTACCGATCCGGGGTCGCGGCCATTTTGGTTGGTGGGGTCAGGAACAAAAGTCGGCTTCAGGTGGATGGGTGGGGGTGGGCAAGCAAAGCCCCACCCGGACCCCGCGGTCCATGTATGTTTCAAGCTTGGGCATAAGTAGGAAAACAAAGTTTGAAGTGGTAGTTAGCTGAGTAATGAAAAATAGTCTTGTGGGTCCAGCCAGGCATCTGGCCAAAGATGGTGGGAACATGCATGTAACAGGTCATCCGCCGAAGGGGCAGGGGTTGGGGGTATGAGCCCAAATTCTAAGGAGAAGGTTGGGTTGGGTAGTAAAAACGCAAGAAAATCGCAATTGCAAAATTTGCCGCAGCATAAGTTATTTAGATAGGCTGCTAAAATGTCAAATATGGCGACTCGTGGCCTGTCGCTCCGACGGCTTCGTGTTACTCCAACGATGAACTTCGTGTTTGTTTGCAATACAGTTAAAAGTGCTGTTTTATAGACTTTTAGTGTCTGAAATTCTAAAAAAATTTGCTCAAAAATTACTTGTCAGAAAAATTGTCTCGGGAGGGGGTTCCCCGATCGCGGTGTGCCCCATATAAGGAACGCTTTTTCTGGCTACCGTGAGGGCACTTGTAATAGCCCCGCACCGAAAATTTATCGATGTTTAACCACCCACCTTCGAATATTTCGGTCGTGCAATTAATTTTTTCAGCAAATTTTTTCGTCTTTTTTTTAATTTCAGACGCTGAAGTTTGTAAATCAGTACTTTTAGTCGTATTTAAGCCCAACTGAGCGCTTATTTAACCATATTTAGTCGAAAATAGCGATCTTTTTTGTCTTTAGTACCTTATCCCTTTGGCTAGAATTTGGCCTCAAACCCCTCGCGCAAACCAAACCCTCGCCTGAGCACGGATAACGTGCCTGACCGTGAGGCAAGAAATTTATTTTTAATTTTTTTTGAAAAGCCCAAATGACCGGGCTTGCGAAATTGCTGATCTTTCAAATAATATAGAGTGCAATTTTCAGATGCAGGCATGCGGACAACCTCCACAGGATATCGTAGGAGACATGGTAAGTCAATAATAGCATTATATTGTGTGGGACGCATTTCAATCGTTGCACTACCTAGGTAATGCAAATGGGGCCTCTATTACAGTCAGGCACTTAAGGCCGTTTATGGTACCGGTACTTTGGGTAGTGGCACCATATGGTACCCCCACGTTCGCGGCCTGTGGTGGTACCATTATGGTACCCCTACCCATGGCCATGGGTGCCGGTACCATATATGGTGCCACTACCCTAAGTACCGGTACCATAAAAGTCCCATTTTGGCTAAATCAAAGGTTTTTGGCTTGTTAAAAATAGTAAGCTCATTTACACCTAATCTTGGCATACTTTTATCATAACGTTCTATACAAAATTCTTCCAAACATTTCCTGAGGGGTAGGGGTCAGAACCTGACGGGGTCAACCCAACCCCCTCAACCCCCCTTTTCCCCTGTCACACAGACTACGGCCAGACCCCACGGATAGTATGCCTCAACCCTACACTTCCCATAAAAACTAGGCTTGTCTGAGGTTTATAGGCCAGTTTTTTCAAATTGTGACAATAAAAATTACCTGTAAAACAGTGCTTAGCCAAAATTAGCGTTTTTAGTCGGCACTGCTATTTTCTTGCAATATTCAGTAGGAGTAGCAGGCAGACATAGGCAAAGGGGGTTTGGCCCCCCTCAGGCTCTGACCTACCCCCCCCCCCCTTCAGCCGGCCGCCAGGTCCAGCCAGGAATTTTTTGGAAGAATTTGTATAGAAATTATTATTAAAATGTGTATCAGAATAGCTTATTTTAATGAAAAATATGCCAAAAAGCCTTGATTTTAGCCGAAAATCGGACTTTTTACTTACCACCCCCTCAGCCCCCCTCAGGCGCTCCTACCCCCCAGTCAGGAATTGAAAGTTCTGCCTCCATAAGCGGAATTGCTAGGCCATAGCAGGTAGCATACATGTAACAGGTCATCCGCCGAAGGGGGAGGGGGTTGGGGGGTCTGGCCTAAGTCGGGTGAGGGCAGACCCCCAGACACCCCTGTTACATGTATAGCACGTAGTAGTTGTTGTTTCAGCCGCCCGGTTGGGGCATCGATGTAGGCAGTGGAATGCCGGTGGTAGCGGACAGCGATCAAGCAGCTGACGCCTGCTCTCTAATGTAGTTGGCTTATGGATTTATTGACTTTCCATCCATCCATCAATCAATCATTATTGGTGACAGAGTTTTATCGGTTTGTCTGTTCGAACTAGTAGAAGAGAAAAAGTGTCGTGTGATTCTGGTAGATAATTTGAATTCTAGACTAGTCTGCAGAACTCTTGCGTGTAAGAAGGAACACCGAAGGGGGCTTGGCACGGAGGCAGAAGAGTACATTTAACGTTTAGATCGCAAAACATCAAATTAATACTTTCAATCATTAATTTATGAGACTGTTTAGTACTTTTTGGATGGTTTGGGTCATACATGGGCCGGGGGGGGTAAGGGGGGTATACCCCTCCCCCTCGGCCGGCCATACCCCCCCTCGGCCGTCCATACCACCCCCTCGGCCTTCCACCCCCCCTCCCGGAGGGAGAAAATTTCGCTTATTTAAGGCAAAATAGGCGTTTTTTGGCCTTTTTTCGGGGGGACCCCCCCCCCCCCGTCTCAACCCCCCCCCCCACCCCCCCCCCCTCCGGATTTTTCCGGCCCATGTATGGTTTGGGTGCTATTTTCTAAAAGCTAGGTCATAGGTTTAGTCAAGCAAACTTTTCTTCGATCTGTTTTTTTTTAGCTTAGCTGCATCATTAGAAATTAAAGTTTCAATTATAGTGCCGGCACAAACGATTTTGCTTGATTTTAGCTTTCCGGACTGCTAAAAAGGAGGGTTGAGAAGCCCAGCCCAGCGGATGCCTTGTTACATGTATGATTTGGTAGAATCCATTCTAATTCTAGTGTATTATTTTGATGGTTGAGTGCCAAGAGTGATATTATTACAGTTATTAAAGAGTGAACAATATTACAGTAAAATTCGGAGTTAATTCTGTCACAAACGGGGTACAAGGGTATGATGATGTACATGTACAGTATATACAGCGTCAGAAGAAACAACCCAGCAGATTTTTCGCTGTAGCAACCGCAAATCTCAACTGATTTGAATGACTCCTTTTTTAAGTGAAAGATAAATAAATCCTTAAAAGACTGTTGAAATTTACATTAATGTACTCTGCTTATTTCCTGACATATTGGCTCTCAAAATCAAAAAGAGTGATTTTGGCAGTGAACAAGATTGATTTTTTATTATTCTGCACTTCGTAATAAAACGGATTCCTGCTACTACTAAGGGCTATTGGAGGCTTTACAGGTGACACAGAAACTCGGTTTACTTCAACAATAAAGTATCATTAGCCCCAGCAGTAGGAATCTGCTTTATTATGAAATGCAACGTAATCGCATCGCTCTTGTTCTTTGCCAAAATCTGTTTCGACTTAGAAGGCAAATATCTGAAGAACTAAACTGTGAATCTCAATAAAATTTGCACCAGTCTTTGAGGAGTTTATCAATCTTTCATTCAAAAAAGGATTCATTCAAATCGGTTGAGATTCATGGTTGCAAAAGTAAAAAAAATCTGCTGGGTTCTTCGTTATCGCTCTTGTTCATTGCTTTTTGACTTTGAGGACAAATATCTCAGGAACTAAGCAGGCTATCTTAATAAACGCAATGTCAATCTTTGGGGCCGTCCATAAACTACGACGTTCAGAGAGGGGGGTGGGGGTACCCCGAAAAACGTCGCTGAACGTCGGAGGGGGGTGGGGGGTTGAGTCAAAACGTTGACGTATTTTTGGCCTTTTTTGGTAAGGTTTCACGATTGCAGAATAAGCAAGAATGCAGAGAAAGTCAAACGGTTTTTGACACATTTTTGTAGTTGTACAACATACAGTATGTTAGCGTGATTTGTACAGGGTGTGCAAAGAAACAACCCAGCAGATTTTTTACTGTAGCAACCGTAAATCCCAACCGATTTGAATAAATCTTTTTTGAATGAAAGACAAATAAATTATCGATTGGTAGAGTTTTCGTTAAGATGCTCTGCTTGGTTCTCGAGATATTTGCCCTCAAATTTGAAACACTGATTTTGGCAATGAACAAGAGTGATTAAAACAAACCAGCAGATTTTTTACTGTGGCAACCGCAAATCTCAACCGATTTGAATGACTCTTTTTTAACTGAAAGTTAAATAAATTCTTGAAAGATTGGTGAAACTAACTGGTAAATACGTATGTGCACAGGTATAAATTCTTCTATTATTCATTTGTGATTACGCAGTCAAAAAAGCAGCTTCAGATTTTGAACGAAAATTCGAAAAAATTTTTTCGGGGGGGGGGGGGGTCCTCCCAAACGTCGTAATTTTTATGGGGGGTGAAGATGAAAACGTCGGTAAACGTCGGAGGGGGGGGGGTGGGGGTGCAAAATTTTGAATTTTTGAACGTCGTAGTTTATGGACGGCCCCTTTCGAGAATTTACTATATTTATCTTTCATTTAAAAAAGGATCCATTCAATCGGTTGAGATTTGCGGTTGCCACAGCAAAAAATCTGATGGGTTATTTTTTGGTGGACCCTGTGCATCAGTAGAGCAAAGTATGCTATCATACCATATCAACAACATTCTACTATAGTAGTAGAATTACAAATGCATTGAGGGCGGTAGCGCTAGCCATTGCAACTATGGGAATCAAAGATGTAATATGTTGCATATCTCACTGAACATCTATTCTGAACTATTGGATCAGTTTTCCTTGGCAACAAAATCTGCTAAGCCCAAAATTCCTTGAATAAAAAAATAAACATTGTACTTCTATCGCAATTAAGACCATAGCTTCAAATGCGAAGTTTGAAAGAGTCTTATAAATCGTGACTGTACAGGCTATCCAAAACAAGAAACCTAACACTAACTAATTGCTGCACATTATTCCAAACTTGGCAGTCTGTCATGTTCCTAGGAACCAACAGTTTCAGTTGCACATTTATTTCTCTTTCTTCTATTTCTGACCAGTTTTCTCGTCTGCCTTTGAAATAACCCACAAATTTCTCACCCAAAAGCAGCAGCGATGCAGCACAACACACTACTAAGTACAGAGCTAAGATTCCTTGCAGTTGAAGCAATCCCAGAGCATTTTTTCTTTTCTTGTTCCCATAGTATGGACACATAGGTTTCCCTTGTACCACTGTATCTACCTGGCTCATAAACTTCTGGGCATTATATTCAGTGAATTCACTGAGTTCCTGAAGAGCTAAATTGAAAGGAGAAAACCAAGATGAACCTTTTCTGAAGACAAGTCCAGCCTGATACGGTCGACTTGCTTTATCTTCCACTACATCAAACTGACAATTGTAGACATAATTCAGCCTGCTTGTGTAAGCATTTTGTCGTAGGGTGGTGTAAACAAAATTTCCAGATGCTACCAAGTCCATTAGTTTGCTGTAGTTACTTTCAAAGTAGGCCGGATTTTTGATCAAGGCTTTTCTCAGTGAAACAAAGTTTTCTTGATCAGAGTATAGGATTTCCTGATACAGCCAGAATGCCTCATCCAGTTGAATTAGTTTCACTTTACCATCCTTAATTAGTTGAATCAATTGCCCAGAGCTTGTGACCAGAGGTTTTGAAATGCCCATTAGACTGGTCAGTAATTTGTATTCATACAAGCTTGTGAAAAATAGGAAACCGAAACCCCAAAGCAAGGTCAGTGATTTGAGAGTTAGAGTTATGTTATTTGCTAGTTTAGTCATAATTCGCAAACTCACTACCACAACAAGCAAACATAGCCAAAGCTGCCATGTAAATGGCTTGAAGACCAGAAATCCTTGATCAGCTAGGTCATATTCGGTAGGTTTTGTTATAAAGACCATGTGCTCGCTTACGATCGGGTAGGAAAAATCGAAAAACTGTCGTCTAAATGGAGTCTCTGCAATCAAACTTGCCAAAATGTCTAAACTGCCATTGAAAACCATTCCCAGTCCTCCTTGCCAGGAACCATTGACAAAAGAACCCCAATTATCGATTGCAATTGGCTTAAATAGAACTGAAACGTTCAAAATTTGCAAAGCTAGTGACAGCACTTCTGCCTCCTTTAGGTCGATATTGCAAGTTCGGCTGGTTGTCACAGAATAGGTCAGTTCTTGTACAGTGCAGTTTTCTGAGAACTGTTCTCCAGTAAGAACTCCCACTTGTAGGATTGAAGTTTCCATGTTGGAAATAGAATAGGTCTAGTGAATGATTCTATGTCTGGTGGTTAGATTTGTCAGCAAATACCGCATATTCCATCAGCAATTCTGGGTGAATGAGCATCAGTAATTTTATTTGATAGCTGACCTAGCTCTAGCTTTATTTGTTTCCGTAGAGGTGGAATTTCCATGTATGCACAAGGTGTCCCTCACTAAGTGTTCAACGGTTCATCGATCGTTAGCAGCGCGCGACCATGTCAACGGAACTCTATCAAATTTCACACAAATACAGTGCAGTACAGTTTATTCTCTTTGACAGCCTACACCATGCAAGCACAGTGAGAAATAGAAATTATCTAAAACTGGTTGGACAACAGAACTCAAGCTCGTGCACTGCAAAAGCCAGATAAAGAACGTAAAAAACATTCAAGAACTGATTGCTTTGTACAAATGGATAAAACGCATTGGAACCATACTCCTGAACCTCAGGTAGTAAGTTGTTCCATATCCGAGAGTTTGTTGTAAAAAAGAAGTTTGAATAGAAAAAGAAGATTGGTGAAATTTTTAAGAGGCGTTGCAAAAAAATCGGGCAGGGGGCGGCGGATGGAATTTTTTGACCCCCCATTTTTATTCGCTGATCTGAACCACTAAAGTGTTGATATTTCAAAACCCACTCGGTTCGGCTCGGGGCCCACCCATTCCGGAGAAATCGGCACCCCAAAGTTGAAAAACCATGCTTTTTCGGGTCCCCCGATTTTTGACCGACTTTCATCTTTGACCTGGCGCCGTAAGCGCATTTTTAAAGTAATCCTCACCAAATCTGGAACTTTTATAGAACCAATGACGCTCTTTCATTTACACCTATCGACGTCGGAGTCGGACTGTAATTGCCGATTTGACAAGCAGTTTTTTGCAGAGATTATGCCGAAAAACACGTGTTTAGAAATACATATGTTTCACTTGGTTGGCAGCGAGCTATCTGGCTATAAATTGAACACAAAATAGCCCATCAAACGTGCTTTCGAAAACAGGTTTCAATTTTTTTGGATCTCTTCTAGTTTTGAAGTTATGGTCCTTCAAACTTTAGTGTCACGCACGGCCATTTTTCCCTTTTTGGCACGCTAGGTAATGGCAATTTGAGCACTGCAGTGCTGCAAAATCGTTGTTGATGCAGTGCTGTAAATTAATGCAATTAATGCAGTGCAGTGCTGTAAAAACAGCTACATGAAGAGATATTAAGCTGAAAAAAGTCCCAGAAGACTCCTAAAAATCAAAAACTACCTGTCAGATTTTGAAAACTCCCAGAAAAACCTCCTAACTCTAATCTCAAAATTTTCCTCCAATCCCAAATCAAAAACTCCTAGATCTAGGAGGAAATCTCCTAACCTGGCTATCTGACAGTAAACTCTTTAGGTAGTTCTTTAAAAATCAGTTTTGTCTTTCACACAATTCTTTCAGACAGTAAACTCTTCTAAGTATTCCTTTAAAAGCAGTTTTCTATTTTGCTATTCTTTCAAAAAGCAGCTCTCAGTTGCAATTCACAGTAAACTGTTGTGGGTTTTTGGGCCACAGAACCAGCACGACTTGGAATTTTCGAGGGCAAACTAAAGCAATAAGTACTCAGTTATCTTTTTAATAAATCCTGAAAGTCTGAGCCAAATTGTTAGAGAAATGACTGAGAACGAAGTGTTCGAGTAAACTCTCCTTCCTGCTGGAGTGTCTAAAGGCTAGCAGCTTTACAACGAGCGAGCCGAACGGCGCCGAGAGCACACGCTTTAAGATGCAATTGCATCCTACACGCTTAGCGAAAAGCTAATCTTATACCGGCAGCCTTGGCTGCCGGCAAAAATAAGCGACCTGGCGGTTTTTTAGTGAATAACTTTTTGGGAGGCCTCGGAGCGACTTGAACCTCATAACCAAAGTTGTAGACAAGGTCATCAAAACTATAAATTAACTAAGACTACATATTATTTTGGCTGACAACAAATTGACTACAAACACTTTTTCATAATTCGCGAATTTGTAGTCAATTTGTAGTCATTTTTCTTGGAAACTTTCCGATTTTTTAATGTAATTTTATATAAATTGAGTCCCCAATCAGCCTTTGAGCTGTCCTAAGCTTATGATAATTTTTCTTTCTACAAATTATTTTCGCGAAAATTATTTACTACAAACTAAGACTTCAAATTGAAATTCTCTGAGGAAATAGGTCTAGTCCCGACATGTGCAATTGTTATGGATGCTTTCCTTAACCTCTTGCAACATACCTACGCCATATGGCGTAGGAATCCATCCTATCGGGAATGGCTAAGCCGACATGATAAAAATTAAGTGCACCTGTCGGCTGAGGCGTACAGCTGTCGGCTGAAACCATATCGGCTGAAGTTTAGCCGACACCTTAACCTATCGGCTGTAGCGTTCCCCCGTCATTTTTCGGTGCTTTGATCCTGTCGGCTCGGACATCGAAATGTAACAAAGAACAGTTGATTTATTTTGTGTAAATACCATTGTAAATATTATAAAGGTACCTGGCGAACACGTACAGAATGCTTGGTAATTGGCAGGCAAAAATGGAACACACGCATGACTTCAGTTTCAAAAATTTTCCAACTAAATTCAAATTTCAAACCCAACAACTCCGAAAACACTACCCAAGTTTCTTTCAAAAGTTTTCTGTGCAGCACTATGGAAGGAAATGGGAACAGGCGGTAGGCTTCCTTAACTTTAGCAGCCCTCCACCAGACCGACTTTCTTTCTCTCTTAACCTTTTGTTACACACCGCCCAAAAATCGTATCGGAAATCCGCCAAATCGGTATCGGCCGCCGATAAATTTATCGGGAAAAACTATCGGAAAACCGATAGACCTTTGGCGGGCATGGCAAAAAATGGACAAACCCTGCCGCCGATAGTCGTATCAGTTTAACGCGCAATTATT
Source organism: Sabatieria punctata (assembly GCA_030248155.1). NCBI lineage: Eukaryota > Metazoa > Nematoda > Chromadorea > Araeolaimida > Comesomatidae > Sabatieria > Sabatieria punctata. Next base: position 36,878 of record JASANB010000101.1, on the reverse strand, counting down.
ACAAAAACGATAGTTGCTATCGAAATTGGCCTATTTCCGATCCTAACTATCGGTATCGGATTTGGGGCAGCGGACATGTTTTGGGCGGCCGCCGCCCAAAAGATGACGGCTCCTGTAGGAGCACGTGTGTAACAAAGGGTTAAGGTGGATCTGCGGTATACGGCAGAAAATCTGCCAGAAAATCTGCGACCCTTGATCCTAATACGTTTTTCTGCGAATCTACGCAGAAAATCTGCGGAATGTTCGCAGATTCTCTCTGCGACTGCAACAGGAATAAAATCTGCGAAAAACGCAGAAAACGTCTGCAAATGCCGTGCTTCGCAGATTTGTTTGCCGATTTTCATTCCAAACGCAGAAAAATCTGCGCTATCAACAAGTACCCCGATTTACGGCTTAAAAATCGTTTACGAGAACAGTACACATGCAACCTCAACGGCATTCGCTACAATAAATGCGCTTAAAGAACAAAACGAAAGCACAGCACAGGTTGGGGGGGTTGGCGCTGGCTGGGGGTCTTGAGCCCAAATTCTTGTGGAGGAAGTAGGGTACTGCAAACATTAAAAAATCGCAAAAAATCACGACTTGGGCTATAAATCGTAAAAATCGCTAATTTTGATCAATTACTATTAATCGAAAAGGGATCGGAAAAATGGTTTTGATGCCGGAGGCGGGCTCTGGCGTACGCCAGCTGTGGGGAGACCCTAATACATTACACGTACATGCATGTTGTCTAGTATGTCACTGTTCGAAACTCTTAGCGTGCTGGCACCACGACCTAGCATTCACACTTAAGATAAGCTGCAAGCAAATCAGTCTAAACAGATCTAAAGGATGACCAGCTTACTCACAACCTAGCATTCACACTTAAGATAAGCTGCAAGCGATTTTTTACGATTTTTAACCCAAAATTGTGATTTTTGAGTGTTTTTTAGTAGTACCCAACCCTCCCACGGCCCCTAAAATTTGGGCTGAAACCCTTGGCCGGCACCAATCCACAAACCTCCTAACCCATCAACGGATGACCTGTTACATGTATGAGCTTAAGAAATAATAATCACTTTGAGTTGAGCCTCACAGAACAAATGCGTACACTACCGGAAGTATACTATACAGTAAAGACCTGGGTGATTTCTTCCAATTTTTTTATTCTGTGCGATTGAGAAGAGGCAGAAGCACCGGGTCAACGTTTTGTTACGTCTACACTCCTTCACCATCTCCTTGATTTGATACACGGGCTAAACCACACTGAAACACACATGTACAATGTAGTTTGCTTTGTATCCGATAGTGAATCCATCTGATGCAAGAAAATTCTTACTTTGATTCTCGAAGCGAACATGGATGGGGTCAATTGCTGTTATTCCAGCGGGAATTTTGTCATTCTGATCAAACACTTGCTCTCTCCTTTTAGCACGCCTTCGCTGCAGTATGAACGGAGATGGGCATCAGAATGTGTAGCAACATTTGGAACAAGCTAAAATTTCTTGTCTGAGCTTGTACGCAAAGTAAGGTTTCAAACCAAACGCCTTCTAAAATATCTAACTGATTTTCTGTACTGTTTCTGGATGCGTACACTATGAGTGCTGAGAGCGCTTTAGAACTTGACAACTTGGCATGCATACGTGCCACCTATCTGTTCTCACATAGGATTTGTCCTCCCCTCCCGTCCCACAATGTCAAACACGTTTGTTTTGTGTCGATGTTCTCTTTATCCAAAACCGAAACTATCGGCAATCGACTAAAGGGGCAGGTGAGCTGCAAGGGGCATTGTAGCTTATAGCTAGCAACCTGCTTGGTTTGGTGCACCCCTAAGACAAACGACTCTATCAGACCACAGGGAAAGGGAGTTGAAAATTATGCGAGAAATTTCTACACGACGATGAAGAAACAAACAAACAAAAATCAAACCTTGTCAACCTTTTCCGCTGCCTCATGATGATGTGTGATAATGCCTCTGATGCCACAGAAAGACCGATAACATCTGAGTTGTTTGAATTTCATCAGGAGTCAACGCATAAGCCTTTTCTAATACATATACAACAAACACTCTGATGGATTACTCACAATCAAAGTGGCATGAGAAAACCATTCCAAGAAAACAAAAACGTAGCAGATAAATCTGCGATCAAAACGCATATTTATCTGCAGTGCCGAAGTGCTTGATAGCGGTAGTAAAATCTGCGAGTGGGTGCAAATAATCTGCTTTCATGTTTTCGCAGTACAATCTGCGCTTTTGAAACCGCAGATCACCTTTAGAGAGTTGCCACAGAACTTTTTTGCCAGAGAACTATCCACATCCCATACATGACTCTGGGGACTTACACACACCTTCCCTCTCTGCCGTCAGAGCCCTCTCGCTGGAAATTTTGGCGACTTTTTGAGAAAAATCGGCAATTTTACAGTGATTTAGCGTTTAGCGTTTTTGTCTATTTTAGGAAGTCGACCTACTCGTCCGTGACAACTCTTATTCTCCAGATTTTTCTGCCCCAATACCTAATTCTTTCTCACCTGGGTAAAACAATCATATTTCATCAAAGACGAGGCACATTGTTTAGCATTAGAAATAACAAAAATTATAGTTTTTATTTTAATAAGGAGAAAAAAGCAAATTACCGGTGTACTCCTCAAGAAACATGTCACAAAAGAAATTATCATTAGAATCTATTTTTAGTTTAGTATCTAGGTTTTTAGTTGATTGGCGCAAAACAGTTTCCTAGTTAAAACTAATTTTAGATCTAACCTTTAAAATGATAAAGCATTTCAAAAGGTCCCATCAGTATTGGGGTAATGGAGCAGAAAATCCCCAGATTTTCCATTTCTATCAAATTCTCCATGTGCTCCAAGCTGTAGCTTTCTCCAACCAAAACCATTAGATTAGATACAAACTAAATCTTGTGTTATCTGCGTACCAGCAAACGTTTAGCTATGCTTGTGCTTAGCTCTGACGCACAAAGGCCAGCCTATAAAAAACGTGGAGTGCTGCCAGCTGTAGCGATTTTTGGCGCTTGTACGAATTTTAAACAGGCTGGCCTAGCGCTGGAGATATGGTGGGGATCGCATTACACTGCACATTGTAGATATTATTGGGGTTCTTAAATATATGGTGTTCTTCATTTTGATATGAGCAAAATTTAAACAGCAATTTTGAAGCAACAAAAGCTCAAATCGTTGTGCAATCTAAGCATCCTAATAGGCAATCGCGCAATGATTCAAATTATATAAGTAGCTCAATTCTTCTCACAAAGACAGTGAAGATACAGTAAAATGCTTTCAGCAGAGGAACGTTTTATTTTTACCTTTTATTTTATTTCCATTTTATTATTTCTCTCTATCACTGATCCCACCGGGAGGAGAAAACCGATAGGATAGGTACATTGTATGCTATCGGCTGAACAGATTCCCCGCCCTATCGGCTGAATTGAAAAATCCTTCACCCGACACCTATCGGATTTTGTTCCCCGTCCAATTGCCCCGATACCATATCCTATCGGCTGAAGCCTCTTCCACCGATAGGTAAAAATGACGGTATGTTGCAGGAGGTTAATCATGCCAACCTGCAGTCCTGGTGGTAAGCAAGCATGTCTTGAAGATTTTTATTGGCTTTTAATTTGGTAGCCCGGTCTGGACAAATGGTTGCGGGTTCTCCAGCAGAAGTCTTCACTGCTTCGCAACTGTTGGCATTTTCCTCACCCTTTAAAGCGCACTCAGTTGCAACCTGTTCCTTTGGCACTGACTGCTCTGGTAATTTATTCTCGAGATCACAGCAGCAAGTGTGGCGCTGCATTTCACCAAGTGGGGTATGGCGACCTGAGATATTGTAGTTGGCCCGCAGCACTGACAAACCAGGTGCTCAAAACATACATGTAGTTGGGGGAATGGGGGATTTCCCCCAGGCCCGATTTTCGGAGAAAATTCCCCCCAGCCGGATTCTGGGGGGATTTTTTTGAAACCCTATTTTGGGTTTCTAAACCTGCAAACAGGGTTCCAAAAGCCTTGGTTAGGGTTTCAGAGATCCTGAACAGGGTTTTGGAACCCCAATTAGGGTGTATTCCTGACCGCCAGAATCGATCCTGACACTTCCCGACCCTGAAAACCTCACCCTGATACTGTAGTTCGGCTCCCAAAGTGAGGTGGTCATAAGAGATTGAGCAGTCCAATACCATTATAGGTATCCGCAGTCACTTTTTAGGCGTTTGCGAACGTCTACTATTACACTGCTACTTCTGACATGCAAATTTGGAAAATTTGTGTTACAGTACAAATCCGTTTTTCTTGAAGCGGTACCACCCCTTATTGGAAGCCGAATTACGGTATCAGGGTGAGGTTTTCAAGCTCGGGAAGTGTCATAATCGATTCTGCTGGTCAAGAATACCCCATTCAGGAAGTTTCAGCCAAATCCGTCAGACTGCCTGTGTTTCCGCCCCTATTTTGTGAAATTTTCAAAAAAGCGCCATTTTCGCGATTTTTGCAAACTTTGAGCGGCCATATATCCGGATCGATTAGGCCTAGACACGTCATGAACGCATCATTGGAGTCGCCAAGGACTCTAGAATCAAATTCTGCAGGCATTTCATTTTCATCGCAATTAGGAAAAAGCTCATTTTTTGACGTTGCGCAAATTAGTGTTCAGAGTAAACGTAGCGCAGATTAGCATTAATTGCAGACCGGGGCTCAACCTTGCCTTCAACTTTGGTTATGAAGTTCAAGTCGCTCCGAGGCCTTCCAAAAAGTTATTCGCAAAAAACCGCCAGGTCGCTTATTTTTTTAACAGACTATAGTACTGATATTTAAGAGAAATCGGTGTTTTTGGAAGCCCTTTTTGTCATTTTTTGCTTGTTTTTAGCTCTAAACGCTGTTTGGCAGCTTAACATAGTGACTTTTAACGTTCTTACTGAAAAAAAAAACCTGATAAAAACGCATTTCCAGGCGTTTTGGAGCTTTTTGAAATTTGGGACCCCCATCTGGGCGAAACCCCCACTCGACCCCCATTCTGAGGAAAATCACCGCCCTACCCCCTCCCCCCAGGTCGGCCCGGTGCTATTGCATGTATGTAACGCTTCAACAACGATTTTACAGCACTGCAGTGCTCAAATTGCCATTACCTAACGTGCCAAAAAGGGAAAAATGGCCGTGCGTGACACTAAAGTTTGAAGGACCATAACTTCAAAACTAGAAGAGGTCCAAAAAAATTGAAACCTGTTTTCGAAAGCACGTTTGATGGGCTATCTTGTGTTAAATTTATAGCCAGATAGCTCGCTGCCACCCAAGTGAAACATATGTATTTCTAAACACGTGTTTTTCGGCCTAATCTCTGCAAAAAACAGCTTGTCAAATCGGCAATTACAGTCCGACTCCGATAATCGCATAGAATCAGTCCGAGAATCGCATAGAATATCTTCAGCTATGTAAAACTGACGTTTTAAGCAACAGACATAGCTAAACGTTGGCAGACTTCTAAGTTACTCGCACACTATAATTGTGTGAAATTTGGTTGAATTCGCTCACAAAGTTGCCTGCTGCTAATGATGAGACGTGGAACACTTACTGTGTGTCACCTCTACACTAACAGCCTGTCCACGAAAAACTCAAACATTGGTAGGAAAAGCGATCTGAAATTTTTAGCGATTGTAGACCTTGAAAAGAAATCAAAAAGTTTGCCATCCGATTTTCTCTAACTGCTCTAGAACCGGAATTAATGAGTCCGAAAAATGGCGATTTTGGCACTTTTCGGTCACACCTCCCTAATTTTGAACAGCTGTCGTTCTCCGGTTTCTGAAATTATTGAATGCCATCGAAGCCTAGGTGTGGGTTTAGTTAGAGAGCATTTGGTTTGCATAAGCTTTTCAGTTGGCAAATATTCATTTGTGCACAAAGCTTCTAGTGCAACATGAAACCAATGCGCATAGCTGTCAAAACCTTTCCACCTGATGTGAGCAAGTGTGTGAGATATTTGAGCAGAATTGAAAAATCTGAAAAGTGTTGGCGACCAGGCTTCACTTTTGAATTGCTGGAAGTGATTTTGAAGGCCTCTAACTTGGATTATGAATTAATTGATGCTGAATCTATGTCCTGGGGTACTTTCAATGAAACTGATTCTCAATGGACTGGACTTCTTGGACAGGTAGTAGTAGTAGTAGTGCAGTACTGTACACTTTAGAGTTTAAAAGACCTGTCTAATATTTTCAGGTTTTGAGCGGAAATATCTCTACAGTAATCGCGACCTTCTTTCTCTCACCGATTCGGCAAAAGTATTTTGAATTCAGCCAAAGAGTTAGTCAGTTTGAAATGGTTTTCTTGGTTCCGCAGCAGAATCCGGACTACATAAAAGTAGCTCTTCAAATTTTCAGAGCATTTCAACCTGAACTATGGGTTTCGCTTATATTTGTCTTTCTGTTACTAGGCATTGTTTATAGTATCTCCAGTCTGGCAAATTTTAAATCCAATCTTTTGACCTCCCAAAAGCTGTTAACCGTATTTTTTGGCTTAGCTTTCATAAACTTACTCTTACTTTATCAAACCGTTTTGCCAAGTTATCTAGTGGCTCCTGTGTATGAGAAACTGTTCAACAGTGCTGAGGAGTTAACCGAGCTAATTAGGCAGAAGAAATATTCCATTGTATTAAGCAGTCCCAGTTATTGGTTCCATCAAGAAATCCAAGCTTCTAATCTCAAGTTTTTCCGGGATCTGAGATTTGCACTTAAAGAAAATCCAATTGTTTTCGAAGCTTCCCAACAAAAACTATTAAAACTAGTTGCTGAGCAATACTTCATTTTCCCGATAAACCGAAAGGATGCCTACTACTTGGTAAATAAGTTCTGTGGCCAGGAAAGTGTGACAGTGATGGAATGGGACAGAAAGTCTATAGGATTGAAGAGCTCAATTAAGTTTGGATTTGTTTTCCATAAACACAGTGAGTATTTGGAAGAATTTAACCGAGCAATTTTAAACACCTGGCCTAGAGTTGATAACATCTTGCAAAAATACAAAATTGGTCATTCTACGTGTTGGTTTCCTGTAGAGAATCGTCAGTTTCGACAACTTCGTTTTCTTTCATTAACTGGTTCTTATTTCCTGTTGATTACTGGCTTTTTATTGTCTATTGCCTTTCTTTGTTGTGAAAATGTGCACATTGCATGCCATAGGATGGTGAATATACTTTTCAGCAGATTGATGACAGTCACTTATACAGTTAACAAAGTAAAATAAACTTGTTGCTGTGACAGAACAAATTTGTTTCAGTATATGGTGCTCCGCCCTTCTTTTACGGTTCTTTGGTATTCGATTACTTGCCAAAAAATCGGAGGGAGGTCGGCAAAATCGTCTCGTGGGGGGTCCCCATCCGGGGGTCTGGTCTAAGTCGGGTGGAGGGCAGACCCCAGACACCCCTGTTACATGTATGTTGCTTTGTTTACAAACGGTCAGAAATTCAATAAATATTCCAAAATAAAACAGAAAAATTGCCTTTGAATGCCAAAACAGTTGTCAAAACCAGTGAAAAAGCACAGTTAAAAATCGACAGATAAAATGGCGCTATTTCTGTTTCTAAATTGCAAATGTGCATGATATAACCAAATTAAACAAATTCCACAAATTTCTGACTACTAATTCACAAATTGAAAAGGGTATTTTGTAGTAAATTGGTAGTCACTAAATCTGAATATGTAGTCGTAGTCAATTTGTAGTATTGATGACGTCATAAAACCCCAAAAATTAGTAGTTAGAGGTTAGTAGTTTATTAGTAGTAGTCACTACAAAATAGATCTAGCTGTAAATTGCGAAGCCTAAAGCAACTGTAGCCTCTACCCTAGAAAGAAACTCTGAATTATAATTATATTTTTTTGAAATTTACTAACACAAGTAAATTATTTGGTATGTAAATTATAATTAAATTAAATTTCTAAGAAGACAGAAACATTACTACAGTAAAAACCTCGAAATATCAGTATTCTTCTCTAAACTTTATCAAGTTTTGCTCATCAAACACACATACACAAAAACACATTGTAAGCACTGTTTGTGAAATCGAATCTATGGTAATCTGTATCGGAATTTCAATGTGTATGTGTATACCAGGGATGTGAGGTGGGAAAAAAACACCGGAAAAAACTGTTTTTTTCCGGAAAAAAACCGGTTTTTTTCCTAAGGGTGGGAAAAAAACATAAATCGCGGAAAAAAACTCAAGCTAAAAATAGCTAATTTACGTCATTTTTCGTTTAAAAAATGGACTTTTGCTATGTATAATAGGCCATACTGACTCAAAACTGTTAGAAAAACAACAGAAAAGACCAAATTTGGCATGATAAAACAAAAGAGCAAACTGCTGTAAGAAAATTTGCATATAGCGTTATTTATGGAACCTGTCAGGCACTGTTTCATGCCTGTTTCGTGATTTATATCAATGTAACACGTGTATTTCTGGTCTAACAAGACTGAGGAAGGCGCTAGAAAGCGTTAGGATTCATAAAACCAGCCTAGGATACTCAGAACTTGGGCTGGAGTTTTTTTCCGCGATTTAGGAAAAAAACCGGAAAAAAACCGGAAAAAAACTGGAAAAAAACAGGCCGAGGTTTTTTTCGGAAAAATATACAACCCTGGTGTATGTATACACATTAAAAAAACAGCGTGTATTTTTGTGTATGGTACAATGTAGAAGTGAATGTGTATTCACAAACAACAGCAGACCCTAGTCGGTAGGATAGGAGTGAGATGACCACGACCACAGAGACCACCGGAGATTTTTCAGTGAGAATAAAATTTGATTTTTTCTCGTTTTGAGTGAAGTTATGAAACTAAAATAAGAAACAGTTGCAGTTTTTCATTTTACTTGCAATAAAATGCTTTTCATTGCACACATAATCTCAGCTCTATATATTTTTCATTTTCGAATTGCAATTATAGTACAGGGTGATTCACATACGCCGCTCGGTTTCGCAAGCTCAGAACTTTTTTGTTTGTGGACGGAATCGGCTGACTTTCGGACAAGATACGTGGATATACTTCGAATTTTATTGTTTAAAATTTCAGCTTATTTCATTACGAAATGCCTGAAAACGGGCAATTCTACCGCAAACTGAAATTTCCAACATTGGCGCTAAATCAGGGATGTGAGGTGGGAAAAAAACACCGGAAAAAAACTGTTTTTTTCCGGAAAAAAACATAAATCGCGGAAAAAAACTCAAGCTAAAAATAGCTAATTTACGTCATTTTTCGTTTAAAAAATGGACTTTTGCTATGTATAATAGGCCATGCTGACTCAAAACTGTTAGAAAAACAACAAAAAAGACCAAATTTGGCATGAAAAAACAAAAATGCAAACTGCTGTAAGAAAATTTGCATATAGCGTTATTTATGGAACCTGTCAGGCACTGTTTCATGCCTGTTTCGTGATTTATATCAATGTAACACGTGTACTTCTGGTCTAACAAGACTGAGGAAGGCGCTAGTAACCGTTAGGAATCATAAAACCAGCCTAGGATACTCAGAACTTGGGCTGGAGTTTTTTTCCGCGATTTAGGAAAAAAACCGGAAAAAAACCGGAAAAAAACTGGAAAAAAACAGGCCGAGGTTTTTTTCGGAAAAATATACAACCCTGCGCTAAATACATTTGGCTTGTGCGCGATTAGGCTAGTGTTTGAGTGTTGAAAGGATTCTTAAACCATAGTGGGTTGTACAGTTGGTAGGTATACCTGAACCTGAACCTGAAACCTGGGTATTAACCTGAAAATTGTGAACCTGAACCTGAACCTGAACCTACTTGAAAATAAAAGTACTTACCTGACACCTACTAGGTCGGTACCTACTTTTCAGGTTTTTCTTGTCTTAAACTTCCCGGTACAAGTAGCACGTACTGTCAACTTTTGAAATCGATTAGATCAGATACTGCTTGACGCTCTACAGTTTTGTTCTTAAAAATGGTGTGCGTGAAGCGCCTAATGCACATTATCTGCACGTACGTGTACTGTAACTTAAATATGAAGGCGATTATAGGGAAAAGCCCCCATCCGGAAATTGCCTTTATGAAAGCTTGTCTTCCTCTATGCCTAAGCCTAAGTTTTAGTTTCTTTGTTGAACGTAAGCTTAAACGTCACCTAGTACAATTTATGTAAGCCTGACCTTAACTTAATGCCGGAACTTAAGAGTTTGAAATGAAGGTTTGTGGTGTGCTTGGGGGTTTTCTACTACAATGGCGATCGGTCCGTCATACATAGCACAAAAAATGTCTGCGTTTTTCTCGTTTATGTCGAATTGTTGGTTTGTAAATGTCGATCGCTTTGAATATGGATCGTTTTCTTAAGAAAATGAACAGCAGCGCTATTGATTTGTCGAAAGAAGATTGCAGCAACTCGATGGCCGATTGCGAAATTGAGCGATCTGCTTCTCCTCTTTTTCAATCCCCTTCTCCTCAGATTTCTGCTGCTAATTTTGACAGAGAAAGCCCTCAAATGGATGCTGTTGATGTGTCTAAGTCTGGTTCGTCATCTGAAGAGGAGACCGGAAAAAAGGTTGGTGTTTGTGTTTCTTCTTCGTCAATTCAAAATTTCCCTTTGGTTTTGTTTGAGGATGTCGAAGAAAAGCCGACTTCATCGAAAAAGATTGTAAAGCACAAACGCGGCTCAATTGCTGGTCAAAAGGGCAGTTACAGTCATGTCTCGTTAATCCGGACCTCGTTAATCCGGATTTTCGCCTTCCGGACAAGATTAGGCCAGGTCCCAATTTTCCCCCATGTTATATGACTCGTTAATCCGGATCCGGATTCGTTAATCCGGACAGAAGATTTTGGGTCCCAACTTCGAAATTTGTATGGTAAAGTGATTCGTTAATCCGGATTTGGTTAAATTGGACAAAATCCATGCGCAATTTTTCAATTCAGGACTGAATTTTCAATTGAATACTGCTTTTCGTTCTGTCAGAATGTGATTATTTTTGCCTTTTTAGGAGCTATAATCAGCTGAAATAAGTTTTTGAATTTTAATTAGGAGGTACAGCTGCAGAATCTGATATGCAACTAACAAAAAGCTGTCATTTAGGCCTTTGACCCGAAAAACAGTGTTTTGGCTTTCATTCGTTAATCCGGAAATTCGCTAATCCGGACAAAATTGGCCGGTCCCAACTTGTCCGGATTAACGAGACATGACTGTATTTGTTAATGTTGCATTTTTACCAGTCTGTTATTCCGTCTATCTGGTGCAATAAATTGCTACGAGTCTATAAGCGATGGGTATAAACTTAGAAACCTGTTCATAGCCGAAAATTTGTGTCTTTATTTGAAAAGTACCTGAACCTGAACCTGACACCTGGGTACTTTTGAAAAATGTACCTGAACCTGAACCTGAACCTGAACCTGAAATTGGATTTTAGAGATACCTAAACCTGGACTTACCTGAAATTTGGTGGTACCTACCAGCTGTAGTGGGTTGACGCTTTATTCACTTTTCAACACAAACCGACGTTTTTAGCAGTTGTGATAGCTTTTTCGGTGAAGGCACGTCTAAAATGCGCGGTACACTTTGAGTGCACCAAAAGCACTGAGAATGTTCCGCCTGCAAATTGGGATAGAATGCGAGCCTCTAAGAGATACCAGCATCCTATGGTGGAATGAATGGCTTATCGAAGAGGGCAGTGTGTCCAACAAAACTCGGAAAAGCATCCACCAACCAGGGTGGAGGGTGGAATACCACCAGCGGCTGCAGAAAGTGATTAAAAACAGTGACCATCACGTTGAAGTCCATAACTAGTGATGTAGTGCATGGAATTTGTTGAAATTTGAAACAATAAAATTCGAAGTGTGTCCACACATCATATTAAAAAATTAGCAGATTCGGTAGACAAACAAAAAAGTTCTGAGCTTGCGAAACCGGGCGGGATATGTGAATCACCCAGTATGTTCCATTTTTAAATTTCAGTTTAACTAATTAAGTTAATTAAATTAAAGCCGACTCTTCCGACACAGCTTGCATGCTATTAAGACCGTTGCTGCTACACTCTATTACGTATGTACACAGATCAAGCTAATCATGCAAAGTTCGCCATTTGCGCAAAAGTAAACGTCAGCTACTTCCCAAACTCCCAAATTAGAATTAGTTTGACGGCACGGAATGTCAACCAAATGTCAGCGGACTACAAAAGCTAATTTGTAATAGATGCAACTCATTAATAGTCTGGCCACCGCAATAAGGGTGGTCGGTTCCGGCTAATAAATAGCAGTACAGTAGGTAGTGGAGACTTGACCAAGATGCTGAATCAACTGATGCTCTTTGCAACTGTGCTGATTGTCTGTCTGGCTCTAGAGGTGGTGCCCGAAGACCAAATCGTGGTAAGCTGTTGGCTTTAGTGGAGCGTCGCCCAATTGGCTAACTTTAGAGCGACCCGTTGAAACACTGGAAAAACGCTAATCCTACTGCGCAGGTGAATCTGTACTGCAGTTAATTAGTTACCTAATTATTTCATCTATTTATGCTTTTAAACCATTTACTGAACCAAGGAATCTATCGGCGGCCTTGCTCGTTTAAATCGTTTATGGTTTTCGACGCGAATTTGCTGAGTAGATACGGTAGCATGGCAATTTACGCTCCGACCGGAATGCATGTAAAGACTAACTGACGCGACTACAATGCCGTCTGGTGAATCATACAGTCAGGCACTTAACGCCGTTTAAGGTACCGGCAGAATATATGGTACCCCATACATGTAACGGGGGGGTCTGGGGGGTCTGCCCCCCCACCCGACTTAGGCCAGACCCCCCAGATGGGGACCCCCCCGAGACGATTTCACCGACCCCCCCTCCGATTTTTCTGGCAAGTAAATTTTCGAGCAAATTTTTGCAATTTTTTACAATTTCACACACAAAAATTGCCAAAATCGCCTGCAAAACAGCATTTTTTAACTGTATTTCAGCCCAAACTAGCGATTTTTTGGCAATTTTTAGTCAAAAAATTGCGATTTTTTCGATTTTTGAGCGTTTTTTAGTGCCCCCTCCCCCTAAATTTTGGCTCAGACCCCCCCCGGCCGGCGCCAGACCCCCCCAACCCCGCTCCCCGCATCGGTGGATGACCTGTTACATGTATGTGGTACCCCTACCCATGGCCATACAGTATCTGTAGGTGCCGGAAATATATGTTACCACTACCATATATGGTACGAAATCTGAACAGAGTGGTACCATATACTGTATAATACCGGTACCATTGCGAGGGCTACCATATATAGTGATGACGGTACCATGTATGGTACCGGTACCTTATACGGTACCACCACAGGCCCTGAACGTGGTGGTACCATACGTATATGGTGTCGGCAGTGGTGTACCCAGGATTTGCAAAGGGGGGGGGTAAAATTTTGAAGTTGCCTGGTTGGGCCGCTGTCCAACAAGGGCGAGAAAATTTTGCAAAATTAGCGTTCGACACCGTGTCGGTACCATAAACGGCGTTAAGTGCCTGACTGTCATACCAGACCACTTGCCGGTAGGGCGGCTGATCTGTTTAACCCTTACTAGCGGAAGCTACTCCATTTGGAGTAGTACCCCACATAGAATTACGCTTTGCGTGCGGCTGTTTTTAGCATAAATGTGATTGGAAAATAAAAGTGCAAAAAAGTGATTGGTCAGGTCAGTCACGCTTTTTTGTCAGACAATGCACAGTGCTGCATACAACGCGTGATTGGCCAGTCACGTGTTTTTGAAAATTTCAGTGATTTTAAAAACGCATTTTGCGTGATTACCATTTTTTAGGCACGCATTGCATGTTCCCATGGCCAGACACGCAAAAAATTTCTGCGTCTAAGAGTTAACTAAAGCCTAACCATAGGTCAGAAGCTAAGCTAGAACATGAACATAACGCTTAAATTAAATCCTGATTCTAAACCTGAGCCTAAAGCGCAAGCGCAACTCTAACTCGGCAATTGCGGTGTGGGGCGATAGTGTCCAAGTACGATTTTTTCGGCAACTTTTGCAAGGGTCGTGAATTGATGTAATTTTCGGTCGCGTCTTACGGCAGTGACTTGATTTTCAGGAAAACTTCCGATAATTATGGGCTTCAGATAGATTTTCCATGGTAAAATGGCGTAGCGTAGCCAGCATTTCGCAAAGGAAGGTCATGTACGATCTCTATACGTAAACGCACCAACTATCAATGTTTAGTGTAAACAGTGCCGTTTTCTAGCAGTTGTTTTTTATTAACGACATGAGCGTATTTGCATGCCAGTCTTTTGGTATCTCTTAGACGCAGAATTTTTTTGTGTGTCTGGCCATAGGGACATGCAATGCGTGCCTAAAAATGGTAATCACGCAAAATGTGTTTTTAAAATCACTGAAATTTTCAAAAAGACGTGACTGGCCAATCACGCGTTGTATACAGCACTGTGCATTGTCTGACAAAAAAGCGTGACTGACCAATCACTTTCTTTGCACTTTTGTTTTCCAATCACGTTTATGCTAAAAACAACCGCACGCAAAGCGTGATTCAATGTGGGGTACTACTCCAAATGGAGTAACTTCTGCTAGTAAGGGGTATTTGTGAGAGCGATTCTAGCTAGCATGGGGGTACTCCCTCGGGCTTGAATTTACTTCCTGGCGATTCGGACAGTGTCAGTTTTAGCCGACCAAGCACGCCGGAAGCCTATTCGAGGACGAAGAAAAACGCAATTTTCAACGGGAGTTCGAGGTGCAACTTCAAGAATCAATTCTGAACTGAAAAGACAACCTGTCTTTTTGCAGGAATGGTGGGAACAGGAAGACAGAATGCGTGATTGGATGCTGATGAACATTCTAACCAAAGGCAACTCTGCCTTCATTGACAAGCGATCATCAGCGACGCGCGAGTTTGCTGAGCGCTGCTACTTCTTTCCTGTTCAGTGCGCCACTGACGTAATGGCCAAACGCGGTGTATGCAAATTTTTGTCTTCTGTTGCACGTGTCGCGGTAACTGTCAGTCTGTTTTTACAGATGCTTCCTGGCTTTTTGAGAGAGGCACTGAAAAAACATGAACGAGAGTACGTTGAAAAGGAGAAAAGGGTAGATAGTCCTGATCAGTCTAAGTCAGCTACTTAGTTTGCTAACCTTGCTTACTGTTGACAGGTATTGTTTTTGCCAAGCCAACTAAGGCAACAATTGCTTAAGAACGCCGAAGAGACAAAGGAAGAGAAGAGGGTAGGTAAAGCAAGGGTAAAATGATTTGAAGAAGCACATCTTTTCAGAATTTGGTGCCCGGGTTTCTGCAGCACTTGCTCAGTTATAGACAGCTAGAGAAGAATGAAGCTGAGAACCAGAAACGAGTATGTAGTAAAGATAGCAATAGTTAAACAGACGAACGAATGAACGAACGAACGAACGAACGAACGAACGAACGAACGAACGAACGAACGAACGAACGAACGAACGAACGAACGAACGAACGAACGAACGAACGAACGAACGAACGAACGAACGAACGAACGAACGAACGAACGAACGAACGAACGAACGAACGAACGAACGAATGAACGAACGAATGAACGAACGAACGAACGAACGAACGAACGAACGAACGAACGAACGAACGAACGAGCAAATGAACAAATAAATGAACAAACGAATAAACAAATGAATGAATGAGCCAACAAACGAACCAACCAATGAATGAAGGAATGAACCAATCAATCAACCAACCAATCACTGAGTGAATAAAGCAACACACGAATTCAAACAAGCGAATGAATCAACCTACCAATCAACAAACGAATGAACAATTGAATAAATGATTCAATGAATGAAAGGATAAATGAACAGAACAATAGACACATTCCTAGGTCTTCTATGCAAATTTATTTCTAAGGGTTTAACCATGCCGAACTGGTACTTTCCTAAATGGAAAAGTTATTCCAAGACAGAAAAACAGAAAAGGGTACGTATATGCTTTTTTAAAAAGATAATATAATTGTAGTTTGTAAATTGTTGCAGACAATGTACCGAAAGTTTCTGCGACCGTCATATGTACAGCAATTTCTGGCTAAAATCAAAAGCAAGCAGGAAAATAGCAAGAAGGTACGTACATGCTAGATTGTATGAACGGGTGAAGAGTCTGTATCCATTGTCTTTCAGAGTTTCACATTTCCGTATTACTTGCGAGAATTAATGCAGGCAAGCGATGGGATGTCTAGACGTGTAAGCAAGTTCAATACAGATTGTTGTATCAAAATGATGACGGAATTTTTAGAGCTTTATGATTCCAGCTTACATGCGAAAATATATCAAAGATTCTGACGATGAGGAACAAGAAAAACGGGTAATTTTGTGAAATTTCTGCAAACTGGTTGATCTCTCTTTTAAAGGACACAGAAAATTTCGTAATAGCATTTTTTGGCCATTTTTAGGCCGGACCCTCACCCCACCAATCCAATGCGCTCCCATTCGTCGACGATTAGACAGTATTACACATAGAGTACATGTATGTCATATATGTAGCTGGGTTTTCGGCTGGGGGAATTTTTTTGATCTAAAATAAGGTTTCAGCACTACTATGCGACTTTTTTAAAGGTCGCATACAGGTGAAATATATTTCTGGAACCTGTTTAGAGATTTTGAAACCCAAATTAGGGCTCCGAAATTCTGTTTAGGGTCTCTGAAACCAAATTTTGGGCTCCGGAACCCTATTTAGGGTTTCAGAGACCCATGTTAGAGCTCTGAAACCCTATTCAGGGCCTCTGGAACCCAATTTATGGGCTTAGAAACCCAAAACAGGGTTTAAAAAAATCCCCCCAAATCTTGCTGGGGAGGGGGCTTCGCCAATCGGGTCTGGGGAAACTGCCCTTTTCCCAACTACGTGTATGATGTACTGTACGTATGCCGTAAAGCCTCCTCCCTTCCTTACCTATTAGGTAATTTTTGCACGGTCCTTGAGAATGGTTATAATTTTTAAGAGATTGATTGTCAAGTAGTGAGTGAATTGATTTTAGTCATTTATGATCCCGGCCTACATGCGAAAGTACATCAAGGATGTAGAAGAGGATGAGGATGCTAAAAAACGGGTGGGTAAATTCTAGGAGTATCTGGCGCATTTTCTTCTGCACTTGTGAAAGATTTTCTTCTTATAGGGACTGTTCAAACCTTCTTTCCAGTTCCGAGATACCGAAGCAAAATCGCAAGGCAAAAGGGTAAGGGACGTGCAAAATTTGTAACATTGATTTCGGCCGTTTTCTTGCCTTTTCTTCTCAACCTAAACTTTAACTTTTATGCCATAAATGCACTCAGGAATGGATATTTTTCCGAAAGAACTTCAGCCGATTTTTTTTTCTTGTCTATACCTTTTTCGTAGGAGTGGCGGGAAAACACCAGAGGGGTGCTAAAACCAAAAATCGCTTGAAAGTGTAGTTTCGCGCAAAAATTTCTAAAAGACGCTAATCTACATAGGCTTCAATACAGCTAAAAAGTACTGTTGTTTGGTATTGGATTTTCCGTTTGTGTATGTGTATGTGTATGTGTATACACATTTACCTTCAAATGTGTATGGTAATTTGTGTATACACATTCAACAAAACAATGTGTGTTTTTGTGTATATTTGTGTATGTGTATTGTACTGAAAATGCAATTTTTTTGGTAGACTTTGAGCCAGAAATGCTAGGAAAACCAAATCTCTCAATATATGTTGCTTTAAACCTTGGATAGATTTGAATTAGAGTTACTGAGGCCATTTGAAGGCTTTATCAGGATATCCACCGTTCATTACTGCAGCAAAAACATCGAAATTTTACGATTCTGTTCGACATTTTATCGACTTTTGCTGTTTAAATACACATACACAAAAATACACATTTCGAGTAGTGTTTGTGTATGGTAATGTGTATCTGAATTTTCAATGTGTATGTGTATGTGTATACACATTGAAAAAACAATGTGTATTTTTGTGTATGGTAAATGTGTATGTGTATACACAAACAACAGTACTAAAAAGCTGTTTTACATGCAATTTTAGCAAATTTTGTGTCTGAGATTGTAAAAAATTTATGAACTTTGCAAAATACAAGAAGTGTCCAAAATCGAAGGGCGAGGTTTAAAAAGTTGTATTGGAATGGATGGATTCTAGGCCTGGGGTGTGGCCGATAGATAGGAACAGACTTCAAGATGCCATATTATCAGCTTAATCTATATCTATGTAAATGTAGGTACACAATTTTAGTGATGGCAAAATTGTTTGTGCATCATTTTTTAAAACACCGGTATACATTTTAAAGTTAAAATTAATGTTATTATTTAAATAATCCAAAAAACTTTGCATTTGGTGTAATTACAGTATACAAGATCCGTCAAAAAGAACAACATCGCTGATTTTCATCATCGTCAACAATCGTTTCAATAACTCTTTTTGCGCGAAAGATAAATAAATTCTTAAAAGATTGCTGAAATTTTCATTAAGAGTCAGTCTCTGAACCGATCGAGTCTTGGCCCTTTGCCCTATTCAGACCCAAAATTGAAAGTTGGGCGTAGAGGGCTGAAAGTTGGAACACTAAAACATGTTGACAAGTTATCAATGACCTGCAAAGAATTTCCAGATTCGACGCTCCACGCTCGAGATATGGCCTTCTAAAAATCGGCCCGCTTAACTATGGGACCAAAATTTCGATATCGAATTTCTGACTTGCTGATCGGAATTCAGACCTAATAAACGGGGTTTTTGCGTAACTTTTTGAGTAGTTTAAGAATCTTTTACTAAATTTCATTTTTGGAAAAAAATTTTGTTTTCGCCCCCCTATCGGGGGGGCATAACTCGTCTGGAACCCCCCCCTAGACCGTTCTTTTTATTTCAGATTATTGTAGCGCTATATCTTAGCTACACGCCGGTGTAAAACATTACGGGCTGCCGGACGGCAAACACTGAAATATTTGCGTTCAAAAATTAAAAATGCCACATTTTGCATGTTTCACTGGGGTACATAAATTTCCAACTCCATGTTTCAGCTTACTAATTGGAGTTGAATGCTAAAAATTGATGTCTAAGCTGTACTTTTAGAGTAGTTTAAGAAACTTTCATTGAATTTCATTTTTGGAAAAAAAATTATTTTTCGTCACCCTATCGGGGGGCATAACTCGTCTGGAACCCCCCCTAGACCGTTCTTTTTATTTCAGATTGTTGTAGCGCTATATCTTAGCTACACGCCGGTGCAAAACATTACGGGCTACCGGACGGCAAACACTGAAATATTTGCGTTCAAAGATTAAAAATGCCACATTTTGGGCACAGTGAAACATGCAAAATGTGGCATTTTTAATCTTTGAACGCAAATATTTCAGTGTTTGCCGTCCGGTAGCCCGTAATGTTTTACACCGGCGTGTAGCTAAGATATAGCGCTACAACAATCTGAAATAAAAAGAACGGTCTAGGGGGGTTCCAGACGAGTTATGCCCCCCGATAGGGTGACGAAAAAAATTTTTTTTTCCAAAAATGAAATTCAATGAAAGTTTCTTAAACTACTCTAAAAGTACAGCTTAGACATCAATTTTTAGCATTCAACTCCAATTAGTAAGCTGAAACATGGAGTTGGAAATTTATGTACCCCAGTGAAACATGCAAAATGTGGCATTTTTAATCTTTGAACGCAAATATTTCAGTGTTTGCCGTCCGGCAGCCCATATTGTTTTACACCGGCGTGTAGCTAAGATATAGCGCTACAACAATCTGAAATAAAAAGAACGGTCTAGGGGGGGTTCCAGACGAGTTATGCCCCCCGATAGGGTGACGAAAAAAAATTTTTTTTCCAAAAATGAAATTCAATGAAAGTTTCTTAAACTACTCTAAAAGTACAGCTTAGACATCAATTTTTAGCATTCAACTCCAATTAGTAAGCTGAAACATGGAGTTGGAAATTTATGTACCCCAGTGAAACATGCAAAATGTGGCATTTTTAATTTTTGAACGCAAATATTTCAGTGTTTGCCGTCCGTTAGCCGGTAATGTTTTACACCGGCGTGTAGCTAAGATATAGCGCTACAATAATCTGAAATAAAAAGAACGGTCTAGGGGGGGTTCCAGACGAGTTATGCCCCCCCGATAGGGGGGCGAAAACAAAATTTTTTTCCAAAAATGAAATTTAGTAAAAGATTCTTAAACTACTCAAAAAGTTACGCAAAAACCCCGTTTGTTAGGTCTGAATTCCGATCAGCAAGTCAGAAATTCGATTTCGAAATTTTGGTCCCATAGTTAAGCGGGCCGATTTTTAGAAGGCCATATCTCGAGCGTGGAGCGTCGAATCTGGAAATTCTTTGCGGTGGTTACATAACCTATCAAGACGTATTAGTCCTCCAACTTTGAGCCCTCCACGCCAAAGTTTCATTTTTGGGTCTGAATACTGAAACTCGATCGGTTCAGAGACTGGCTCTTAAAATACTCTGTTTGCTGTTGTTTCTGATTCTGAGATATTTGCTCTCAAATTAAAGCAGAGATTTTGGCAATGAACAAGAAAAAACCCAGCAGATATTTTATTTTTGCACCCATAAATCTTGGCCGATTTGAATGAATCGTTTTCGAATCGAAGAATGACAAATTCTTGAAAGAGTGGTGAAATTTTTATTAACTCTGCTTGGTTCCTGAGATATTCACCCTCAAAGTAAAAGAAAGTTGACAATGAATAGAGCGATGCCGTTGCAGTTAATAATAAATCAGATTCCCACTGCTAACAAGACTTTACTGGTGAAGTAACTGAGCGTATATGTCACCAGTAAAGCATTCTTAGCCCTCAGCAATAGTACGAATCCGTTTTATTATGAAGTGCAATGGAATGAAAAAAATCCGTTTTCTTCACTGACAAAATCAGTGGATTGATTTTGAGGGCAGATATCTCAGAAATTAATCAGAGTATCTCAACAAAATTTTCATCTATCTTTCAAGAATTTACAGTATTTCTCTTTCATTTAAAAAAAGATTCATTCAAATCGGCTGCGATTCACGGTAGCTAGAGTAAAAAATCTGTGTGATTCTTATTTTTTACGAATTCTATAAAACGGTATTGTTCGTAATTATAATACGTTACATAGGTATTTTGTTTTAAAGGCTTTAAAAGTTTCAGGGATTTCGAATTCGAATACCGCAGGTGTGGCGATTCCCAGCGCTGTTGAAGAAAGTAAGACGAAGCGCTTTATTAGAGGTATCTTTGTTTTAGAACCCCATTTTCTAGTCATTCATGATTCCGGCCTACATGCGCAAGTACATCAAAGATGCGGAAGACGACGACACAGAGAAAAGGGTAGGTAGTGCTCTGATGTAGCTTTGTTTTAGTTTGCAGAACCGTTTCGTCTGTTCAGCAGGTCTCTATGATTCCGCCCTATTTGGTAAATGTCGTTTTGAACTCGGCAGACAGACGAGTAAAAACTGTTTATCGACAACGCGGCTTAAAATGTTTCTTCTTTTAGGGCTTCCTTATACCAGCCTCGCTAAGAAACAAAGTCTTTACTAATGGATTTCATAAGAAGGTGACTGTTATTGCGAGCTTTTTGAAACTGAACTGCAGTTAAGTTAAGATTGAATTTTTGCAGCTATCTTTGATATACCGTATAGTTGGTAATTTCACACACATGTTCTAGGGGGGCTTGCTGCTGGAAAGGCCAAATCCCCTCACCCCCCGAGACAGGTTAAGGGCCCCGACCCAAAAATACAAGTACCAGTGGTGGCTCCAGTGCTAACAAAATGGCTCAGATTAGAAATCACTGATTTTTAGCATAAAATTTGCTTGAAAAGCCTTTGGAAACCGAATTTGGCGTTTCCACTGCTGTTATTTAAAAGAAATCGGGCTTTTTGGAACCCCTTTTTGTCATATTTTTTTTGTTTTTAACTCTAAAACGCTAGTTAGCAGCTTAGAATAGCGATTTTTAGCGTGCTTACTGAAAAAAGTGCTAAAAACGCATTTCCAGGCGTTTTGGAGCTTTTTTAAATTTTGGCCTCCTCCCCCTCTGGGCGAAACCTTCCTCGACCGCCATCTGAGGAAACCCACCTACCCCCTTCCCCCAGGTAGGCCCGGAGCTGTTACATATGTATGATTTCACACACTGTCCTTAGTTGCTGCAACTTATAACATAAGAATACAGTCCCTTTGAGACAATTTTCTTTGATTAAGCTTGCAAACATTAGTCAGACTAAAGCTCATATAAAGATTGCTTGTGTTTAGGACAAAAATACCCTGTGTTTTCAGAAAAATGAGGATATTTGAGATGGCCAATGTAGCATTGAAATAATAAACGCGCACGCTCCAATTCTAGCGCCCCAAAAGCAATCACAAAAAAATAATAGCGCAGCGCCATTATTAGAAGTTTTACGGATGTCTTTCAGAGTCTTCTGGTTCCGGCCTCACTTAGAAGAATGATTCTGGCTGATAAAGAGGAGAAACGAGTGAGTTTTCTCGAGCACGAGCGCAAGAGTTAACATTAAAACTATGAACCATCTCTTAAGGGATTTCGCCCCTATGTAATTGACCTGGACCATTGGCTAGCGCAGAACTACTGATGAAACGTTTGCTGAATGAGTTGAGCATTTTGCATACTGCTCACACTCGCAGTGATTCATTTTGTTGAAATAAAACTTTCTCTTATATACTTGCAAACATCCGCAGTGTACACGGTGTGCCGAAAAACAACTCAGCAATCCTGAGATGTTTGCCGTCAAATTGAAAACAGTGATTTTGGCAATGAACAAGAGTGATTAAGAGTCAGTCTCTGAACTGATCGAGTCTTGGCTCTTTGCCCTATTCAGACCCCAAAATTGAAACTTTGGGCTAGAGAGCTGTAAGTTGGTGCACTAATACATACTTATGAGGTGTCTTTCGGCCCCAAAGGGCTAGTGGATTTGACGCTCCAATCCCGAGATACAGCCTTCTGAAAATCGGCCTGCTTAACTAATGGACCAAAATTTCAAACTCGAATTTCTAACCTACTAGCTGGAGATTGAAGATAAAAATTTGGGTTTCTGCGTAACTTTTGGAGTACTTTAAGAATCTGCAGTCCAATTTTGTTTTGGAATAAAAAAATTTTTTTTCGACCTCTGGTGGGCCATAACTCGGCTGCAACCCCCCCTAGATGCGCTTTTTTATTTCATAACTTTGTAGTACTTTTTATAAGCTTCATTTTGGTATAGAATATGGTACGATTGCTGGTGGCCAATCCAGTGAAAATTGGCCTCAAATGTCAAGAACTCGAAAAATTCGCATGTTTCACTCTAGACATAATTTTCCAAATCGAATTTCTGACTTAATGAACAGAGTTGAGCTGTGAAAATTTGGGTTTCCAGAGTACTTTCAGTGTGCTTTCGGAATATTTAGTGGATTTAGAATTTCGAGGAAAAAAATTTTTTTTTCGACCTCTGGGGGGCCATAACTCTGCTGGAGTCCCCCCTAGAGGCGCTTTTTTATTTCATAACTTTGTAGCGATTTTTATAAGCTTCATTTTGGTATACAATATGGTACGATTGCTCGTGGCCAATCCAGTTACAAACTCGAAAAATTCCCTCATTTGGAAGACCAAATTTTTATGAGTTCTCAACATCTGAGGCCAATTTTCACTGGATTGGCCACCAGCAATCGTACCATATTCTATACCAAAATGGAGCTTATAAAAAGCGCTACAAAGCTATGAAATAAAAAAGCGCCTCTAGGGGGGATTCCAGCCGAGTTATGGCCCGCCAAAGAGGTCGAAAAAAAAATTTTTTCCTCGAAATTCTAAATCCACTAAATATTCCGAAAGCACACTGAAAGTACTCTGGAAACCCAAATTTTCACAGCTCAACTCCGTTCATTAAGTTAGAAATTCGATTTGGAAAATTATGTCTAGAGTGAAACATGCGAATTTTTCGAGTTCGTGACATTTGAGGCCAATTTTCACTGGATTGGCCACCAGCAATCGTACCATATTCTATACCAAAATGAAGCTTATAAAAAGCACTACAAAGTTATGAAATAAAAAAGCGCCTCTAGGGGGGGTTGCAGCCGAGTTATGGCCCACCAAAGAGGTCGAAAAAAATTTTTTTATTTCAAAACAAAATTGGACTGCAGATTCTTAAAGTACTCCAAAAGTTACGCAAAAACCCAAATTTTTATCTTCAAACTCCAGCCGGTAGGTTAGAAATTCGAGTTTGAAATTTTGGTCCCATAGTTAAGCAGGCCGATTTTCAGAAGGCTGTATCTCGGAATTGGAGCATCAAATCCACTAATCCTTTGGGGCCGAAAGACAACTCATAAGTATGTATTAGTGTACCAACATACAGCTCTCTAGCCTATAGTTTCAAATTTAGGGTCTGAATACTGAGACTCGATCGGTTCAGAGACCGACTCTTAAAACAACCCAGCAGATTTTTTGCTGTATCAACCGCAAATCTCAATCGATTTGAATGAATCCTTTTTTGAATGAAAGAGAAATAACTTGTTGAAAGATTGGTGAAACTATTATTAAGACACTCCGCTTAATTCCTGAGTTATTTGCCGTAAAAAGCCAAAACAGATTTTAGCTATGAACCAGAGGGATTCCGTTGCACTAATAGAACAGATTCCTACTGCTGTGACGTAAACAATTGTGTGTGTCACCAGTAAAGCCTCTTTACGTTAGCCTTTCACAGTAGAAAATGAATCTGTTTTATTGTGAAGTGTAACGGAAGAATAAAAAAGCGCTCTTGTTCATTTGTGTTTTGACTATGAGGACCAATATCTCAGGATCTAAGCAGAGCATCATGATAAAAATGTCACCAATCTTTCAAGAATTTATTTGCCTTTCATTCGAAAATGATTCATTCAAATTGGTTGGGATTTGCGGTTGCTACAACAAAATATCTGCACAGTTGGTTTTTTGCACACCTTGTACGTACGTATATCAGAGGTCTGCGCGGATCGTCTTTTTGGCTGAAGTTGTGTTCGCGTAAAGAGTGATTTCAAAAGGTGAGTAAATTTAAATATAATTGGAAGGTATTCAGAAAAGGGTCGATTGAAATCAACCAAAAATTTAAATCTACAACTTGCACCACTATAAAAATAATGTATATTTTGTAAATATCATTCCTCACATGATATATCGTCACAGTATGACCTTTCTATCTAATTAATGAAACTGACAAACTGACAACAGCTGTCATGTCATAGTTTGGCAGAGAGACCAGGATCTATAGGATCTGTCCTTTGCAACTCTACTTGGCACTAAACTAATCAAATGCATCATGTGGTTTTTACTGCTCTTGATAAGCTCCACACTCTTTGCAGTAAGTTTTCATTCAAGCAGCTATTTGTCTTCTAGGCTCTCCAAAAAATTTTCGAACATCAGTTAACTGTTCTAGATACAGAAAGTGGATAGCGAACTGGCCCTAAACCGCCAGCAAAGAGGGGCAGTGTTTTTTCCCAAAGCTTGGATCCAGGTGCTGTTGAGTGTGATATAGCTTTGTACTACTTCACAGAATTTTGTTTTCTTTTAGCGCTCAGCTGCAGCTAAACTGCTCACTGAGCAGAAGATGTATATTAAAGACAAGGTACTAATTACAAAGCATAGTGTGCAATAGAATTTTCTGCTTATAAATGATGTGATTTCATTCAGCACAATGGACAAACAGTTCTTGGCCAGACTTTGAAATATGGATTCATCAGACTGATGTGTCAAACTGTTTACTCCATTGCATTCAGTTGCCCTTTTGAGGAGAGCAAACGGGTTGGTATTGTTTGGTAAAACTCCACCAAAACAGAACAAAACAATTTTGTTTCTAGACAGCCCAACTTTCCTCACCGCATTGGAAGAGAAACTTGATTCAAAGGCTTCTTCAGGAAAAGAGAAATGAATAAATTTATAGATTAGTCAAATCAGATCAGGCAGTAAATCCACGAAGATATTTTTATTGATCTATCAGATGAAATAAACATGTTGGTCTGCTTCTAACATTGATTATTTCTTCTCCTTCTCCTTCTCCTCCTTCTCCTTCTCCTTCTCCCTCTCCCTCTCCCTCTCCCTCTCCCTCTCCCTCTCCCTCTCCCTCTCCCTCTCCCTCTCCCTCTCCCTCTCCCTCTCCCTCTCCCTCTCCCTCTCCCTCTCCCTCTCCCTCTCCCTCTCCCTCTCCCTCTCCCTCTCCCTCTCCCTCTCCCTCTCCCTCTCCCTCTCCCTCTCCCTCTCCCTCTCCTTCTCCTTCTCCTTCTCCTTCTTCTCCCTCTCCTTCTCCCTCTCCCTCTCCCTCTCCCTCTCCCTCTCCCTCTCCCTCTCCCTCTCCCTCTCCCTCTCCCTCTCCCTCTCCCTCTCCCTCTCCCTCTCCCTCTCCCTCTCCCTCTCCCTCTCCCTATCTCTCTCCCTCTCCCTCTCCCTCTCCCTCTCCCTCTCCTTCTCCTTCCTTCTCTTTCTCCTTCTCCTTCTCCTTCTCCTTCTCCTTCTCCTTCTCCTTCTTCTCCTTCTCCTTCTCCTTCTCCTTCTCCTTCTCCTTCTCCTTCTCCTTCTCCTTCTCCTTCTCCTTCTCCTTCTCCTTCTCCTTCTCCTTCTCCTTCTCCTTCCCTGCCCATTATGTGCCTTGGCAGGTGGTATATAGACTAAGTGTGGTATGGCTGGGCGGTCTGTTTATACATTTGCATAAGCCTACTACCTACATATTTCCAGGGTGGTTTGTCAACTGAAACAGTATGCTTGTTGTCTCCTTTGTGCTGGCTTTACCTGTTCTGTATGCTAAACAACTAAAAACAGACTCACTGAAATTTATGCAAGATTGGATAAGAAATTCAGGTTTTTTGTTAGATATTCCATTCGTCTCTAGTAAATTTCATACAGATTCATTCAATGCTTGTGCAATTAAATGCATTCAAATGGAGCACAGTGAAGCAAACAAATGCTATGACGTCACTGGGATGATTGCGACAAATTGGAATGTTTCGAATCTCTTATGGGATCAGTAAATTTAAATTTTGTAAAATTGGTTGACTAACCTTGCTGATAACCTTGCTTTCTGATAACCTTGCTTTAACCTTTCTGATAACCTTGCTTTAGTGTCTATGACAGATGTGCAGTTCTATGTAATCCAAGACAACACATGAACTGGAACAGACTCTCGAGTATTATGAAGAAGGAGTGCATTCCAAAGTGTCTATTCAATTTTGTTTTACATTCTCCTTCAACAGCTCTTTTATTTGCTCAGGTATTATCACTACTGGCTGGCATTTCAAAATACTTTGCTCGAGCAAAGCTGTGGTGTGGGCTTGGAGTCATTTCAGAATGTGGCAAGGAATGATTTTTAGAAGCTCACTTGTTTTAATTTTCCCCCTGTTTAGCCTGAGGGAGTGGCTTCGCTTGGAACGGCAAAAGCGCGGGAAGTTCAAAATCGATTCCAGTTTCCTTGGACTCTATACATCAATGTTCCACCCAATACTGGTTCCTGCTTATTGATTTTCACTAAAATGCGAGCTTTCTGTTTTAGGCACTGCAGTTTACATAGGACATGGCTATGCGTTGACCTCATCATCATTGTTCAAAGGGACAAAGTAAGTCCATTTGGCAGTTATGTTTATTCCTGATTGAAGGAATCATTCCCAGGTTGAGCAAGCAAGGTGGTCACTATTATGTAAATGATGAGACCACTATCATTGTGATAGGTGGTCTCTCAGACACACGCAGTGAGTTGCACGGCAAATTAGATTACCAGAATATTTGTACAAATCTCTCACATCCCATCATCTCACCATCATCAACATCTCTCACTCTCAGTGAGTTGCACGGCAAATTAGATTACCAGAATATTTGTACAAATCTCTCGCATCCCATCATCATCATGTCTCTGCCAAAATTTCAGTACTGTCTTTTTCATCTCACCATATAAAGCATTTAGGTGTGCTAGCAGAAGTCAGCTCCAGTTTACCATCAGAACACTTGAGTTACGTAAAGCGCATAACGGTACATCCAGATCGCAATCTTGATTTGGCCATTGTTCAGTTGAAACAGCAACTGCCTGATGTGGGTCCGATCTGTTTGACCAAACCAACCACCCCCATTCACCAAACGCTTCGATATGCTGGCTGGAGAGGCGTTCACTTCATTGGTGGCAGTGGCTCAGACATTCCAGAACACTGTCCAAGTCTGTACACTGTTCATGTTCTCTTGTCTGCTTTCGTGATGGATGGATGAATGGATCGTCTGGGACTACGGGCCCATCACGCACGCCCACATCCTGCACTTCCCTCGCTGCCTTCGCTACTAGACGGCACATGCTCGGTGTCAGTCTGGGCGGGTCTCAGTGTTAGCTGTCCCCGTTCCCGCATGCCCCAACACATGTGTGGTGCCTAGTAGCTTTAGGTGCTTAGGCAGCTGCAGTCGGTTCCCATTTACCTACTTTCGGTGGCCTGGGTTGGGCTTTGTGCCGACAACCAACTCTTTGCGGCACGAAACTTGCCCTGCTGAGTGAATGAACGCACGACCACGCGCACAATGGCTTTGCGGCCAAAACCACTACACCAACTGTGCCAGCTTCATGAATGATGTTTCAGTGCTTAACAATTTACACTGGAGTCAAGTGACAATGCCCAACCAATGTGCTCGTCGGTGTCGCCGAGCTGGATTTATGCAGTCCTGGAGGAAATACATGTGTGGCAGAACGTCATACTATGGATTGTGTCCTGTATTCAGGTTTAAACTTTTTACAGACTGCTTTTAGTACCCCTTTTTGTAGGCTGACACTGGAGCCGGACTACAGCAGCTGGGGAAGCCTGACAGCAAAGGGGTGAGCCATTGGGAGCTAGTGGGACTGGTGTCCTCTGAAAAGAATGCCTATGTCCGTTTAAATGAACGCACCATATTGCCTTGGATCTGTCACCATGCTGGGGGACACAGTTTCTGGAATGTGTGCAATTAATTATGCAAAAACAAAATAAAAACGCATTGCAGTAGTGTGTTTATTGTTCTGCTTCAATTTAGCCACAGTCATCCTTGGGCCTGGACTCATTATTATCATTATCATTGTCTTTGTCACCGTCACTGTCATTGTCATTGTCATTGCCACTGTCATTGTCATTGTCATTGTCATTGTCATTGTCATTGTCACTGTCACTGTCATTGCCACTGTCATTGTCATTGCCACTGCCTTTGTCATTGTCATTGTCCCTGTCATTGTCATTGTCATTGTCACTGTCATCGTCACTGTCACTGTCACTGTCACGTCATTGTCATTGCCACTGTCTTTGTCATTGTCACTGTAACAGTCACTGTCACAGTCACTGTCACTGTCACTGTCATTCTGACTGTCACTGTCATTGTCATTGTGACTGCCACTGTCATTGTCATTGCCACTGTCACTGTCATCATCGCTGCAGTCAAAGCAAAACTATCTACCCACAAAATTTACACTATACCTTGTACATTGTTACCACTGGTCTTTTTTATTGTGTAAGTATGCATAACAGTCACAGATTCAAATTCACAGCAGCACTGACACATCTATCGGAAATCAGACCGCGTTTCAGCAGACTCCAGCGATTAGTCTTTCTGTCATACTTCTCCACACTTTTTTCCACATCCTGCCAACAGCTGCCCAATGCAAACAGGTAGTCTCCACTAGCCACCAAACTGAATCTATCTCTCCTCTTCTTCATTCTACCAATCTTTGACCACCTTTTTGCAATTGGGTCAAATTGTTCACAACTGCGTTCTGCCCAGCCACCACAAACGACGATGTTTCCGTTTAGAACCACAGCTGAATGACCCACTCTGACTGTGCGCATAGGTTTAGCAGCTCTCCAGCGATTGGTTTCTGGTGAGTAAACCTCCACTGACTTGCGCCAGAACCCGGCCTCCTGCCCGCCTGTTACATAGATTTTGCCTCCCAATGCTGCCATAGCTAACTGTTCACGGGCCTTTTTCATCGAGGCTATGTACCTCCACCGACCTTTGCCCTTAGTTAGGCGCTCACAGTAGGTGAGGTCTGCACCCTCCCATCCTGGCCACCAGTCACTGTCTCCGCCACAGACGTATAGGTCATCATTCAAGATTGTGCTGGCATGATTTGTACGTGCCGTATTGAGTGAGCCTATTTGTGTTAGCTTTTTGTAATGTGGATCGTAGATTTGGACAGCGTTGGTAACAGAGTCAGTACTGGGATGAAAACCGCCTATGATGTAAACTTTTGCATGCAGATATTCAACTGTGTGACCCCAAGTTTCCTGTTGAAATAGAGATTTAAGCTTGTTTCTGCTTGGTTTCTCTGGATGGTAGGTCTCTATGGTTTTACCAGCTTCTTCTCTCTTTGAACCGCCTAAGATGAGAATCCCTGATAGGCTTTCTAAAAAGGATATACAGATGTAGGTAGGACAGTCAGGCACTTAACGCCGTTTATGGTACTGACACCATATAAGGTGCCGGTAATGGTACCGGCACCATATTTTGTACCGGTACCATATATGGTACTCCCACCTTCCGGGCCTGTGGTAGTACCATACATGGTACCGGCACCATATATGGTACCGTCACCATGTATGATACCGGCACCATATATGGTACCCCTACCCATGACCATGGGTGCCGGTACCATATATGGTACGAAATCTGAACAGAGTGGTACCATATATGGTACCGGTACCATAAGCGGCGTTAAGTGTCTCTGTAGGAGCGATTTCTGAGCGGCAGTAATATGATTCTTACGTTGAGGACATTTCTGCCGATTGCATAATCGACAAGATTTTCTGCAATTTTCTGCCATCCAATTTCTGCTCAACTGGCACTCTCTCCGGTTAGCCCATTGACTACATTTGGAAAAGTAGTTCTCACATTCTGCAGTTAATGTCCTATTAAACTGAGTCAAGTAAGTAAACTATCAGATTTACTCTTTTTCTGCGAAGCTACAGAATTCTGACATTCACCACAAGTGGCTGGACAACTCTTGGACATGAACGCTTTGTCAGTGCTGCATTTGTCAGAGTTAGCCCAGAATTCGCAGCATTGATGACGGTCAAAACAGACGTCCTCTTCTACCGTTTCAGAGAACACCTGATTACCTGTAAACTTTTAACTGTTATGTATTTGAATTTAAATCACGGTTAAATTACGAAATATGGACATGGGTTTGTCCTACCTCTGGTCTCCCCACAGTCCGATACCAATCTAATTTGAATCTCAACAACATTTCTAATTGTAAAAATCTACCTTCAATTCAAACCGTGTATGTATGTAACAGGTGATCCGCCGAACGGGGGGAGGGGCTCTGAGAGCTCGAATTCTAGGGAGGGGGTTGGGCCCTAAAAATGCTCAAAAGTCACCCCAATTTTTCGGCTAAAAATCGTCAAAACTCGCTAATTTGGGCTCAGATACACACTCAAAAAGTGCTGTTTTACAGCGGATTTTAGCAATTCCAATGTTTCAAATTCTAAAAATGGCAAAAATTTACTGGCCAGAAAATCGGAGGTGTCGGAAAATTGTCTTGGGGGCTAAGTCGGGTGGTGGCAAACTCCCAGGACCTCCTGTTACATTTACATGTAGGATTCAAACCAACCTGTTGAAAGGAACAAAGCAAACAGAAGCGCAAAGACTAAGTGAAGAGCCATAGAAGTTCACAAAACAGTCACTACGTATTTCAGAAGCACTCTATTATGTTCTAGTTCTGAAACAGGCTTTCGTCGTAGTTCTAAAACAGGCTTTCGGGGGCGTTAGAAAGGCAGGTCTGAAAATTAATGGCTTGACATACATTCAAAGTGATCGGGAGCCAGTTTAGTGAGCCAAGATTTCTTCTGAAATGCAAAATACGAGGGCTGTACGAAAACGTCATGTGTGTTTTTGCTGTACACAGCACTTGTGTAATGCTGAGTTAATTACACCTGATTATTAAGATTGAAGCCTTTATGTTTATCTGTCAGGTACTATAATAGTGACAGCATTCATAACCTATGATCGATACTCACAAAAGAATTAAGTTCATAAAAGCAAGAATATATTCTTGATAAGCACTCAAACTGCTGATAAAAGGTCACACCTTACTGGCAATAGCAAAATTGAAAAGCTCTCACTAAAATGGCTGTCTCCCTTTGTCCCCTCCCTCTAATTTAACTACAATTGTTCTATCACCAAATTATATATTCAAGTTAACAGCTGTACTGGCACAGCGATCAGCAGTCAGTTGCTGTTTCAGAACGGTCCACTGATTTCTTCTACTATCAAACTTCTCCACACTTCTCTCCGCACCCTGCCAACAGCTGCCCACTGCGTACAGGTAGTCTCCACTCACCACCAGATTGAATCTGTCTCTGCGTTTCTTCATTCGCTCAATTTCAATCCACTTATTTGCAGTGGGGTCAAACTGTTCACAGGCGCGTTCCGCCCAGCCCCCACAAACAACGATTTTTCCGTTTAGGGTCACTGCCGAATGTCCCACTCTTGGTGCGTGCATAGACGGCCCCGAGCTCCAGCGATTTGTCACAGGCGAATAGACCTCCACAGAATCGAGCCAGTATCCTTGATTCTGCCCACCGATCGCATAGATCTTGCCTCCTACCGCTGTCATAGCTACCTGGTCGCGAGGCTCTTTCATCGAAGCGATATATTTCCACAAACCCCTGCCTTGAGTTAGCCGCTCGCAGGAAGTTAGCGCTTGACTGCCCCAGCTAGCTGACGATCCACCGCAGACATAGATGTCGCCATTCAAAGTAGCACCGCCATGGCTGGCGCGATGAGTATTTAGTCTCGCTTTAGCTTTAATTAGCTTCTTGTAATATGGGTCGAATATGTATACAGCGTCAGTAACACTGTAGGAAGTGAAACCACCTATGATGTAGATCTTCCCATGCAGGTGTTGAGCTGTGTGACCCCAGTTCCCGTTGAACAAAAGAGATTTGTTGAGCTTGTTTCTGGTGGGTTTGTCCAGATGATAGGTCTCCACAGATCTGCTAGCTTCTTGTCTATGTGAGCCGCCCATGACCAAAATGCCTGATAGGGTTTCTACAAAGGAGCAGATAAGTTATTAAACCAGAGCAACTGCTGTTTGTTTGACTGTTGGTCAAAAATTGGTCCAAGTGATTCTTACGTTGAGGACACTTTTGACGAGCGCACAGACCACAAGATTTTCTGCAATTTTCGGCCATCCAATTTCTACTGAAAATACATTCAGCTTCTTTCTTCCACTGAGCACACTTGGGAAAGTAATCTTGGCATGCTGAAAGCATATGAAAAAGAAAGCATAAGAGACAAAACGTTTCTGATCTACTCTTTTTCTGGGAGCCCAATGAATTAGTGCAGACCCCACAAGCGGCGCGACAATTGACGATCATGTAAGTCTTGTCAGAACGGCATTTGTCTGATTTAGCCCAATTCTCACAACATTGATGGTGGTCAAAACACACAGCTTGTTCCTGTTGTGCAACTGCTAAAACATTTGGTTTGAACTTACAAAGTTTATAAAATTTTAAACAATCCCTTCAACATCGGATGCACGTATAAAGACACAAAAATATAATATTCTGAACTGTAGTGTGCAGTGTCGGTATGTTACAATAACTGATAGGATGTATGAGTATCAAGTGAGCACTACTAGCTCGAATAGCAAGTTACACTGTGGATGTACTGTTATTTTACTAGTGGATTTTTATTTTACTATTTACTAAATGTACTACAAATTCAGCCCTTCAATTTAATTTTTATTTTTGTTTTACTACCAAGCAGCTACGATTTCACTAATTGTTGTTTCCTATGTTTACTATGATACGTATTACTAGTCGGTCGGAAGGTGCGATTTTGCATCAATTATGCCAAGCATACATGTAACAGGGGGGTCTGGGGCTCTGCCCCCACCCGACTTAGGCCAGCCCCCGAGACGATTTTTCTGGCAAGTAAATTTTTGAACAAATTTTTGCAATTTTTTACAGTTTCAGACACAGAAATTGTCAAAATCGCTTGCAAAACAGCACTTTTTAGCTGTATTTCAGCCCAAATTAGCGATTTTTAACCAAAAATTGCGATTTTTGAGCGTTTTTTAGTGCCCAACCCCCGCCCGGCCGGCGCCAGACCCCCCAACCCCCCTCCCCCTTCGGCGGATGACCTGATACATGTATGATGCCAAGATCTTACGGATAACTGATGTTTGGTGCCAAATAGTTGGTGAATTTGATCATGATACGAGGTTTACCAGAATTTCAGAGTTTAGTAAACAAAACATTTCAGTCACGAAAGTGCACCCACACATCTTTTAGTGCAAGATTTTGGTTGAAATTCACCAAAAACTGGTAAAATAGTAGAAAAATTTATATTTTACTGTTGACCCCGTTTCAAGCGTTTCAACGGGCCCTTTGGTAATTTAATTTTATTGTTACTTTGATTGATTGATTGCAGGGGGCGGGATAGGAATACCCCTAGCGTTAGGCCACCCATGGGCCCATCACGCAAACCCCATAGAAGTCATAAAACTTAATGGTGAGCTAGAGGTCAGGGAATCTCCTAGATTCTTTAATGAATCTCAGGAGATCTCTGAGCTCACAACTTCTAATATCCTCAGGTGACATAATGTCACCCCCTAGGGTACGCCTTTGAATTGCAACTAAGGCAAAGCATTGTCCTAGAAAGTGAAAGGCGGTCTTTTATTGTTACTTTACTATTGGCTCTCAATTTTACTTTTTACTATTAGTATTACTAACTTTTCTTTTACTATACTATCGGAAAATAACAGTAGTGAAAGAATATTGGTTTGTCTCTATTTGTCAGTGAGTCAACAGTGCTTCCTTTCCCATTGCTCACAACGTCATGGAAATAGCAAGAAGAAAATAATTAACTAACCTGCAGAAATGCAGAACAGAAAGACTGCAAGAAAAGACATAGGTTAAGTTGAGACACACCACCCACTACTTTTGGTCGTTCCACTGCTCTCTAAAACACCTTAAAACAGGCTTTCGGCGGTGCCGAAAAACTTGCTCTCATGCTTCATTCAAACTGACCTGACAGGGAACTGGTTTGGTTTGCACCAGTCAGTCAAGATTTATTCTTGTGATAAAATTTCACCCACAAGGTCATCCAGCATTAATAAAAATTGTTCCTGCCTTCATTATTGGCACTACAGTACAAACTACAGAAAGCCCACGGAATCTCACAAACGGGCCGGTGCTAAGCCTTATACACAGGTCACGGAAATTGGCAGCCTTTATAAGCTTTTCGGCGGCCAGCAGGAATTAGGTCACGGAACCACCTATTCTTACAGTGGGAAAATATCGAAATTTTAAAAACATATTAATATAACTATACCAGGGGGGGGGTCGCACGACAGACTTTTCCAAAATATGATGGGCGCCACTTCGTCAAGCGCTTATAACTTTTGAAGCAAAATGGGCACAGGAATGGGCCTCCCAGCATTCGACGTGGTTTGCGGCGAGCTTTCAAACACAATAAATCCACTCTTTCTACGTCTATTGGTTGGCGCGAAATTCAAATTTTACTGCTTACCAAAATTTGCGCCAATGCAACACCTGACAAACGTGCGCACCGTTCTGGCGCCCTTCAAGCTAGAGGGCCAGCTAATGGCGCAGTGCGCAGATAATTGCATGGGCAATCCAGCCGTGCAAGCCGCATTGTTCGACGGGCTCATACGCCAGAACGGCGACCATTCAAAAATTGGGTCGAAAATGGTGCATTTTCTGACTGATTTTTCGACAGGTTTTCACGGCTGTCGCCCATACATTTGCTCCAATCGCGGCGGCTCACCCACCAAACGATAGCTAACAATCTCAGGATTCCGAAACTGTACTCACACTTCGGTTTCGTACCTGTTTTATGCCTCTTTTTGCCCAGCAACTGTGCATTGGTCAGCAACCCTCAATTATAGCTCCAGAAAAACATGCAAATTTCGGAGAACTGAGGACGAAATTTCAATATGTCTTGAATACGATTTGTAGAGCGGACTGAGAGCTTTCGATCGGTATAGTGCATGACCTTCCAGCATAAAATTTTCTTCTGAGGTCTTTTGCATTTTTGGAATTTGTCCGATTTTTATCATCGATTTTACTGGGTATTCGGCACATAACTCTTTTGTATGAGCACGTAGGGCAATGGGTGTGCCACGAAACGATGGCCCACGTCCGTGCGCATTCGGCGGTGTGCAAAATGATAGGCTGCGGTAACTGTGTGGGGTGCGCCTGGCCGAAATGTTCCGGCCATCTGGCTTTTTCGACTACTTCTTGGCAGTTTTTCTGGTAAGCCGAACTAATGATTGAACACTGCACATCGATTTACCCATAGAATGATTGGTTGGATGCTAAGATTCGGAAAATGTGACTATCGTTCCGTTTCGTAGCTGTTTCACGAACTTTTACCCCGATAAGCTGCCCTAGTCTAAAAACAGTCACAGCGAACACTGCGGAAATGCGCGAATTTCGGGAAAATGAGGACGAAATTTCAACATGTCTTGAATACGATTTGTAGAGCAGACTGAGAGCTTTCGATCGGTATAGAGCATGGCCACCCAGCATAAAATTTTCTTCTGAGGTCTTTTGCATTTTTGGAATTTGTCCGATTTTTATCATCGATTTTACTGGGTATTCGGCACATAACTCTTTTGTATGAGCACGTAGGGCAATGGGTGTGCCACGAAACGATGGCCCACGTCCGTGCGCATTCGGCAGTGTGCAACACGGCAGGCTGCGATCACTGTGTGTGGTGCGCCTAACCGAAATGTTCCGCCGGTCTGGATTTTTTACTACTTCTTGGCAGTTTTTCTGGTAAGCTGAACAAATAATTGAACTGCGCGTCTATTTACCAATAGAATGAATTGATTAGATGCTAAGGATTCCGGAAAATGTGATTATCGTTCCGTTCGTAGCTGTTTCACGCACTTTTCTCCCGGTATGCTGCCCTGGTTTCAAAATAGTTACCGTGAACACTGCGGAAATGCGCGAATTTTGGAGAACTGAATAGAAAATTTGAAAATGTGGCCAATAGGAAGTGTAATTATTGCAGAGTCCTTCTGATTGG